>PVIA01010507.1:0-19579 GCA_004024845.1 Tonatia bakeri
CTTCACCCTCTTCTACCTCCCCCCACTTTTCCTCCAGTCATCACCCCACTGTTGTCTATTAAGGTCCTGACATTCCCGCAGGGTATCAAAGGGGGGTATCAAAGGGGGTTTTGTCCATTTGTTTGCTTGTTTTTCTCACTCCCTTCACCTTCCATTCTTTGTAATGGCCGAATAATGTTCCCCTGTACACACACACACCACAGTTTGTTTATCCGCTTACCCACTGATGGACACTTAGGTTGTTTTCATACCTTGGCTAAAGCTGCAATGCCCATGGAGGTCATATATCTTTTCAAGTTTCTGTTTTTATTTTCTTTGAAAAAATACCTGGAAGTGAAATTGCTAGGTCACATGGAAGTTTTATTTTTAATTTTTTAAAAGGTTTTATCCATTCACTTTTTGGAGAGAGGGGAAGGGAGACAGAAAGAGCAGGGCAGAAACATCAGTGTGTGGTTGCCCCTCACACGCCCCACACCAGGGACCCGGCCTACAACCCAGGCATGTGCCCTGAGTGGGAACTGAACCAGCGACTCTTTGCTCTGAAGTCCAGTGCTCCATCCACTGAGCCACACCAGCAAGGCTACTTTTAATTTTTTGACACGTCTCCATACTGTTTTCTGAAGTGGCTGCACCAGTCTGTCTTCCAACAGTGCACAAGCGGCCCCTTTTCTCCACAGCCTTGCCAGCCCTTGTCACTTCTTTTGATGATAGCCTTTTAAAATAATAACCACTGATATTTTGATATCAGTCATTATCTTTTCCATAATAACTATTCTGACAGGCATGAGGTGATATCTTACTGTGGTTTGATTTTCATTTCCCTGATGATTAGTGACACTGAGTATCTTTTCATGTACCTGTTGGCCATTGCTGTGTCTTCTTTGAAAAAATGTCTGTTCAGATGTTCTTTTAAAATCAGACGTGATTGTCTGGGCTTTCTGCTATTGAATTGTGTGAGTTCCTCACGTGTTTTGGATCTCATCTCCTTGTCAGAGGAGTGATGCGCCCACAGGTTCTTCCTCCCAACACGTCGTCTTGTCCTTGTGTTGACAGTTTCCTTTGCTCTGTGGAAGCATTTTAGTTGGATGTGGTCCCACCTGATTTTGCTTTTGTTGCTTTTCTTGGTGTCAGACTCATAAAATCATCGCCAAGACCTATGTCAAGGAGCTTACTGCCTGTTTTCTTCTAGGAGTTCTGTGGTTTCAGGTTTTACGTTCAAGTCTTTAATCCACTTTGAGTTAATTTTTGTGTGTGGTGTGGCTGTCCAGTTTTCCGAGCACCATTTATTAAAAAGACTGTCCTTTGCCCATTGTATGTTCTTGGCTCCTTTGTACTAAGTTAATTGATCATATTGCTTGGGTTTCTTTCTGGACTCTCTATTCTGTTATTTGATCTCTGTGTTTTTAGGAAATACCATGCTGTTTTGATTGCTATGGCTTTGTAGTATAGTTTGATAGAAGATACCACAATGTCTCCAGCTTTGTGCTTTTTTCTCAAGATTGCTTTGTATATTTGAGTTTTTTGAAAATTTAGTAATTATTTTAAATTATTAAATGACTTTTTAAGTGGTTATTTTTTCCTAGTGAAATGAAGAAACACATAAGTGATTTTTAAAAGTCGAAAGATCTCTGCAAGTACAGATCCCTACCCCAAACTGCTTATTAGAAAAGCATTCTTGAAATCTTATCTTCATATCTTGATATTTTGCATCCTATTGTTTTTAGTCATGTAGCAATTTCAATGATATGCAAACTATGTGTGTGTGTGTGTGTGTATATATATATATATATATATATATACATACATACATACACATATGTGTGTATACATTAAGAAACTCAAAGCTGGACATCTTTCTTCTTCTGACATTAGTACTCTGGACATGAAAATAAATCCAGCGGTTCCTAGCAGATATGAAGTAATTCCTTAGGATGTGAATATTAAATGTATTCTTTCATCTTCTTTCATATTATGGTCACTTATAAAGACCATCAAAGGCAACATTCTCATTCATTTCACTCAATGAACATTTTAAACCAACACTTGACCTTGTACTGACTCAAATTACACAATTTAGCTTGTTTCATTTCCTCCCAGTTCAAAGCTCTGCTAAATTGCCTGTAGGTAATAAGCCCATGATGGCAGAGAAATTGCATCTTGGATTCAGACGCTGGGCAGAAGGGATGCCACAGTCCTGCCGAGATAGCTCGCCCCAGGTGTGCTGGGCCATCAGTCACCGCTGCAGTGTCCCTGTCCGGGCCATTATTCCCCTGCCTGGGGTGTGCACTCTTTCCAAATGCCAGACAGGGCAGCTTGTGGGCCATCTCTCTGTGACTCTGCAGACAGCTGCTGGGAAAAAAAAGCTTCAAAATACTAATGTCTCCTATCTAGCAGAAAAGAATGTCTTTGCCCCCTAAGGTCACGAGCTGTAGCAACAGGCAGTTGTTTTATTTGTGCCTGAAGCTGCAAACACAGGAGGCAGGTTGAAAAGGCGTGTCACTGACTTATAGAAACTAAATACACCCCCCACCCCAGATCCTTTACTTCACTCTCACAGTTAAAATGCCCCTTAGTTCACAATTGATTGATACAGCTTCGGACCTTAAAATAGAGGCAGTTTTAGAGTTAGTATTTTCTTTTTTCAGAAATGTGATCAATTATACATAAAGGACAGGACACAATTGATGGGCTTCCAAAATACTTCAGAATTGCCCCCAAATGTGTCGTTCTTGACCTGGCTTTGGCCAGATACTCGTGTTTACACGTGCGTGTGTGTGAACGCGTATTTTGAACAAAGCTCACCATGTAATTCTGATCCCCAACAATCGCTATTATGGAATGTGTAAAAAATTCGGGTGTGTTTCCTAAGAAGATACTTTGAATACTAAGTATCAGTGACCCATGCCCTAATGTCCCTCAATAAGCGGTTATTGATTAAACTGCAGAGTGAAATATAGCAACACAGAAAATAATCTCAGGGTCATGAAAACATCTGTGGTTTAGACGCCCTCCTGCCAAGAATTCCCATAATGCTCTTCTCGAACCTGATGCTTTGTGAACTCTATGAGACCAGGGACCAGGTCTCCCCACTGACAGAGAGGTGTGCAGGGCCTAGCCCCGTGTCTGACCCACAGAGGGCACTCACTCGGTAAGTGTTTGTGGAAGTGAGTGAGGTGAGTGTGCAGCATGAGGCCTGGGTTTCTGATTGGGGAGTCTAACTGGACAGCGATACACGGACTAATAGAAGGTGTATGGTAGGGACGGAACAGGTGAGGAGAAGATAATGAATCTGAGGCAGCCGTGGGAGTGCGGAGAGGTACAAGTGTTCCACAGTGCTGGATGCTGCCAGGAGCGAATCTGAAGGGCTGAAAAGTCAAGGTCATCGTGGGTGATCAGAGGCCGCTGGTGACCGTGGGCTGTGAGGGAACGGAGTCCTACTCCGCACCCTCCCCCCAAGCTCTGGCACAACCCTGGCCTCGCACGGTGCCCTTCTCTCCATACCACCGGTCACCTGCCAGCACATCATCTGCCTTCTTGTTTTGTCATCTGTCCCCTGTGGAGTCCAGCAGAGCTCTCCAGTGAGCGGCATGTGGGAAGCTCCGCATTGCCTGGCGGTGAGTCACTTGGGATTCTGGGCTACTCATTCCCCCAGTGGGAGGGGCTACCGCTGAATTCAGCTTCCTAAGATACAAGGGGTCCCAAAGTCTTGAAGGGCTGAGCAACTGGTGTTTCCTAGTCCTCGTCTGACCATCTGGTTTCTAAGCTCAGACGTGGTGATGCCTGACCCACCGGCGTTGACTCTCCCGTGCCAGGTGACTCTCGTTCCTGCCTGACAAACGGGAGACCCACAGGGGTTGGCTGTCTCTGCTGGTGCAGTCCCATAGAGTCATCTGTGACCTGCCCGAGCACACCTGCCTGCAGGGGTGCCTGAGGCCCTCCCCTCCTGGAACTCACCAGGAGATGGCCGGAGTCACGGCACAACAGAAAGAATGATGAAGCGGGCAGAGGCCCCGGTCCCCTCCTGGAGCCTCCTGCCCAAACCCCTCGAGATAGCACACATCATATTGGCAGCGAGGGAGATCGCTGGGAAGGCCAGTTGCCGGAAGGGTCTCATCATCCCCGTCCACAGGCTCTTCTAAGCATGGCGACGTGGTTTCCATGGTGACTAGAACCAGGGAGTGAAGTGACCAGAGCCCAGTTACCTGGGTCTGGGCGGATGCTCATGAAGTGGAGCGACTACTATGCCAAGGAGAACTGAAGCCCCAGAGTCGGGGGGCTGGTGACCAGGTTCGCAGACCACTAAAGTGCAAAAGCAGCCGGGGGCCCTCTGAAGTGGCAGAGCAACAGTTTCTTTATGGAAGAGGAATCTGGCCAAGCAGGAGAGGTGGGCGTGTCCAGCCTATTCTTGGAGTGGGTGCTGGGAGTTGGAACTCACTATGAAGGAGGAGGGGAGACATGCGGCAAGTCCCAACCGCAGGGCGAGGGCCCCACCCCCCCACCCCCATCCCCCACGCCCCCCCACCCCCCCACCCCCGCCTAGGAGCCTGCCCCAGGAATGCCCTGGAGTCCGCCCTGAGCCTCTGCGAGGTGCCCCGGTGGAACATCAGCTCCGTGACCACTGCAGGGGCTGAGTCGTTGTCTCCCTGCTGGGTCTCTGTGTCTAGAGCAATCCCTGCCTGTGCTGGTCACCCAGTTAGTACTTGTTGGATGAAACCAATGAGTGACTTTTCGAGTTGAAAAATAAACAAGGATCAGGGAGGTGAAATTAGAGAGACCTTCACCTCTCACACCAGAGAGCCACACAATATCTTCTGATGACCAGCACTGTTGGTTTAGTAATTGGGTCTAAAGTGTGTCTATTATCACTCAGCGGTGTTACGTTACGTTGTGGCTCTGATTACGGGAGTTCACTTCACCTCCTTTTACGACCTGACCCTTACAAGGACTGAGTTGATGTCCCCGTTCCCCACACAAGGTCCCACTTCCTTCTCTGTTACCCGTCCAGCTCACTCCCTCCCCAGCAGATTCCCTCGGCGTGTTGCACACACGTCCTCACCATTCGCACGTTCTAGGTGTTCACTGGTGCGTGCATCTGCAGACGTGCAGGCGGCACGCTGGGTGCAGTGTCTCAGGGGAGCCAGCTCCAATGGGGCCGCACCCACAACGCCGTATCCGAGTTTAACTATTTTAAATACTGCCCCTGGGTATGGCCTGCATGGATCAGCGATAGTCTAATGGGAGACATGCACACATACAGGGGACTCATTTACACACATTTTAAGTAATACTTACTAATAATAATATTGGAAAATACAGTTTTATTTCTCATTTTTCTTCATTCTATTTTCTGTGTTTTTTGTTGTTGTTTGGGGGTGTTTGTTTGTTTGTTTTACAGACCATCCATGTTGCCTTCACTACTGCTGGCTGCTACAAAATATCCCATTGTGTGCACGTGACCTTTACTCATCTCCTCCTCCTGGCCATCAACACTGCCGGTGTGTTTATGTGGTTAGGGATGTCCTACTCGGTCTTTATGGGTCTGTGCACTGATTTCCGAGGCGTACACCAAGATGGAGTTGCTAGGTAGAGTGGTAGCCGTGTCTAACTTCAGTGCAGACTGATAATTATTTTCTGTTCAGGCCACGTCCACTCCCACACTCTCCAGCAGGGGTGAGGACCCTGTATCCTCCGATCGTCTCTGGAACTTGGAATTTTCTACCTTTACGAAAATTGAGTATAGTGGTTTGCACTGTTGTTTTAACTCCTGCAGCTCTAATTTCTAGTGACTATGAGCCTGTCTTTAAATACTTGTTAGTTATTCAATTTTTAGTTCTATGAATTGCATCTTTTTATCCTTTGCCATTATTTTAAAGGGTTTCTCTTTATTTTCACGAATTTCTTAAGTGTGTCAGATGTGGATCCCCTGTAAGTCTTTGGAGGCTGAAAATAATTTCCATCTGTTAATATTGCTTTCTCAATATTTCTACAAAGTGGGGTCAACCTTATGTCCAGGTACCTGCAGAGACGTATGTCCATGACAGCATCCACGTGGGTAACTGATTCCTCTCCCCTCTGGGGAAGGTGGCGTCTTAAAGGAGGGGACCCAGGAGTGACGGTCACTGAACACTTACTGCATACCAGACATCAAGGTCCCTACGTGGATCCGCGATAGTGTAATGGGAGACACACACACAGAGAATCACCCTGACAATGAAAACATGATCACATGCGCCCCTCCCACTAGACAAGGGTCTGCCCAGCCAGCTCTGGAGCCAGCACTGCACGTCCCTCCTGTGAGCACCGATGACGCAGCAGTTCAGGAGGAAGGCTCCCGAGTCAGGTTGCTCTGGAATGCAGTTTGTGGTCATGTCACGCTGGGCCAGGTCCTGCAGACCTTTACATGCAAGGGCAAAAGTCACCCTCCAAGCCCAGGGTCGCACCTGTGTCCTTAGCTCCACCGCTTTAAAGGAGGTGTGTGTTCCTGAACCAGCTCTGCTGCATGCAGCTGTGAGGGAAGGAGGCTCAGAGATTCTGTGCAGAGTCGGCTCAGGGACAGCCCACCACCAGCAGCCTCCCAGCAGGAAACCTAATGCAGGACTTCGCGGGTGTCTGTCCCGCCAGACTTGCCCCGCAGGCCCTCACAGAGGCTGGTCTGGGGCAGCTCCCAGCCGGGCTGGCCCCGAGAACAGAAGCCCACTCGGGCCTGCTCGCAGCGACACACACTGCCCATTCTGTCACACACACCCACACTTCCTTAAATGTTTTCAGTGAAGGTGGCCACTCAGAGAGTGCACCGTTCTGTCTCTGTAAGTCCCTCCTTGCACTGCCCCGTCTCCCTTTCTCGTGGCCTTCCCTGAAGGCGGACGGTCAACTCTGAGGTTTGAGGGAACAGACACGTGAGTTTCCCAGGCCTCCTGCTTTCCCAGGCCCCTCTGTCCATGCCCTGCTGGCTGCTGGCCGTGGAGACACCATGGAGACCCTGGAGGAGAGTGAGGAGGGAGGGGTGAAGGCGGGTTCTGTGTCTGGAAAAGGACAAGTTAAAGCTGCAAACAAGTGACATTGAGGTCATCTGTGGCCACAGACAGACAGGGCCTTAATTTCTCGCCCCCTCCCTCCTCTGCAGAAATGTGTCTGTCTGGCCCCGGCCAGTGTGGCTCAGTGGGTTGGGGCCTCATCTCATAAACCAGCAGGTTGTGGGTTCGATCCCCAGTCAGGGTGTGTGTGGGAGGCAGCAGACCGATGCTTCTCTATCTCATTGATGTCTCCCTCCCCCTCCCCACTCCCTGCCTTCCTCCCTTCCTCCTCTCTCTCTAAAGGCAGTGAGAACTTGTCCCTGGCTGAGGGTAAAAAAAAGGTGTGTCTGTCCAGGTCCTTTTTCTGAGACTCTTCTGGAGACTCCAGGCTGGAGCGAACTGACGGCGGGATGCGTGTGCACGTGGGTGGTTCAGTTAGGGTCCCTGAGGCTTAGTTTGGTCAGAGTTTGTATGTGTATCTCGACAAGGCTGGAGTGGATCTGAATCCTTGATAATTCTATCAAGATCCTAAAGACACTGTGAGTGTCCGCTGGTGCCCAGCAAAGGGGGCTCACTGTCTCCAAGCTGTGGCCTCAAATCCCCCTGCTGCCCTAATCTGGCCACTGTCGGCGACACCGGGTGAGTGGGGTAGAGGAAGAACCTTCAGCAGCGTCCGAGGAGCCGGGGCTGACGGCCAGTCGCCACCTGAGGAGGACTCAGGCTGTAGCTTTGGGGACACAGCCGTGGACTGCGTCGTGCCTGGGGACACGGCGTGGGTTTTCCTGTGGACTTCTCTTCCGAGAGCGGGACTCCGGGGCCAGTGCAGTGATGGAATGCTTTGCTGCGCCACAGTGAGACAGACTCATTCACTACTGATATTTCCTCCTTGTTTTACTTGTTCAGTACATTGCATGAAGCCGGAACTCTGTTCCTCAGCCCTGCACACACATCACCTATCCTCGTTTGGTGGGTGGTGGATGTTATTTTTGACTAGTGCTTATTTAATTCTCTTCCTAATAATTTTCTTACTAAGGAAAACACAGCAGGTGCTGCAATAATTTTTACTTTTGCTCTGTTGATCAGAATATGGGAGAATTAGCGGTGTTCTCCAGATCAGCTTTAGGTAAGGTTGCCAGATAACATGCAGGATACCCAGTTAAATTTGAAGTCCAGAAAAACAATGAATAATTTTTTAATGCAAACATATGTCCCAAAGACTGCAAGGGATACACTTATACTTAAAAATAGTTCTGAACTTAAATTTAATGGAATGTCCAGTGTTTTCATTTGCTATGTCTGGGAACCTTCCTCCACGCCCAGATTTACTAACTTATGAATCAGACTTAGTCAACTGATTCAGTCTGTCTTAGTAAGCTGATCAAACTGTTTTTCCATCACAGTTTATAAGTGACTTTCTCGTTGCCGGTGAGGAGTGACTGTTTCCACAGAGGGAAGGCCCTGCTGAGTCGGCCACGACCGGTTGTTGTCCTCCATGGGATCTGTGAGCTGGCTCTGCCCGCGTCTTCGTCTCCGGTCCAGGGCTCGTGCTGTTCCCCAGCTTCCCGGGGCCCCTGGGCTTCACACTCTCTCCGCAGGGCCTGGGTGGAGGGTGAGCTCACAGACCCGGCTCCAGGGGCTGCCTCCACTTCCACCCTGAGAGTCGCACCTCGGGCTCCGTGTCAGCGTGAGACGCTGCGGGGACACAGTGTCTGGGGACTTGAGTGAAAAAACAGAGACCCCTGGCCGTAGGTGCGTGCATTTCCCAGGGTTCTCGTGGTGCTAAGTGTCCAGTGGTTTTTAAGGGCTGATGCAGAGAACGGAGAGGCACGAGGCTTGGCGTCCCGGGAAAGCTCAGGGATTGCGGCTTGTACCGACCTTGACCTCCAGATCTGCTGGCAGGAACACTCGTTTCTCGGTCCACGAGCTTTATTTTCCTCTTGTGGGTGTAATGGGATGTGTTTCCCTTCCACACAGTGAAATACTGAGCCGAGAGAAAGTGTTCTGGGAGCGTTAACGAGTTTTATGGAGGGCAGCTGGGGTGGGAGCTGGCCAGAGAGGAGAGAATGGCGGATACCCCCGGGGTGGGCTGGACCAGAGACGGAGCCAGTGTCTAAACAGCATCTGTGGTCCAGGTTATCGAACGCTTTGCTGCCCCCAAATATGAAACCCATTCACTACAAAATTTCTTTCTAGTGTTATCCGTTCACTGCCTTTTCTGGAGTGAGGGCTCTGTTTCTCAGCCCTGGGTCCATATCACGATTTCCTGGGGACCTTTTACTCACTCCGGTGCCCAGTGTGGGGCCCAGTCCTGGGGGCTGTGACTTGACTGGGTGCAGTGAGGTCCAGGCGAGGGCGCTGTTTAAAAAGTTCCATTTCCTTCTAACCTGCCCTCAGTGGACGACCACATAACACTTGGGCAGACCGGTCCTGGGCACGAGGAGAAGTTGCCCACCTGCCCAGGTAGCTCCATCTGTGCCAATGACAGTGCCCTCCCTCCCGAGACGGAGGACAGTGGCCTCTGCTCTGGGCTGAGGCTGGCTGCAGCAGTGGGCAGCAGGTCCCCTGTCGCCCCCGCATGTTTTCGAGCCAGCCCCTCCCTCTCTCGTATCCCCGCATTTTCTCTGCCGGCTACTCCATCTGCACTGGTGCGTGCTGATAACGGACCCCTCTTACAGTGACCTCTAGGGCCCCACGCCCCCTGCGACCACCGCCCACATCTCTGCCGTCTGTCAGCCCAGAGTTCGGGAGTTCTCTGCACTGGAGGTTCGCGTGTCTTTTACGTTATGATGCGTTTTACACTGAAGGAAGAAACGCTGTAGCATAACCCTCCGGTGGCAGGCAGCTCCAGTGGCCCCGGGGCCCACCCTCCTGGAACTCACGGGCTGTGCCCGGTCCTGGGGAGTCAGAGCACTGGCCAAGTTCCCACCTCCCATGCCGGGAAAAGCCCAGTTCTTCCCCACCGTGCGCCTCCTTTGCTTCCACACAGGACGCTTTCATTCTGACACGTCAGGTCCCCACATGTCTGGCTTCCCCACACCAAGCAATTCTGTGCGTCCCCAGCCAGATGTTCTACCACTTAGCTCGGTGTCAAGCGACACTATCTGCCTGGACAGGACATCAGATCCCACAGGCTGATGGCTGGGTCCCACGAGATGGCCCCCTCCCCCTTCAGATGCCAGCCCAAGGCCAGGCCATCTCCTGGGCTTCCGAACAGTCGGCTGTGAATCAAGGCTCCCTTGAGACTTCCTTGGGTTTAGGACTTTGCTTGAGGGGCTCCCAGAACTCAGAGAAACAGTTTGCTTACGCTCACCATTTTATTATAAAACGCTATGATCAAGGATGCAGATCAACAGCCGGATGGCTGAGACATGTGGGTGAGGTGTGGGGGAGGGGTGGGAGCTCGCGTGCCCTCTCTGGGTGCCACCATCCTTGCCTGTCCACTAGTGCGGAAGATCCCCGAGCCCCATGCCATTGGGGTTTGATGGAGGCTTCCTTGCGTAGACACGCCCAATTAGGAACTCCACTGCCAGCCCCTGTCCCCTCTCTGGAGAAGTGAAAGGGGTGCAGGAATAAACATTACGAGCTCCTGATCACAGCTTGGGCTTTCTGGTGGTCAGCCCCCACCCAGGTGCTACCCATGCGCCCACCCAGAGTCCCCTCAGCAGGATGAGAGAGGCCCCTGGTGCTGTTACCACTCAGAAAGTCACAGGGTTTGGGAGCTCCTGCCAGGACCAGGGGCAGGGACACAGATACTTATTATCTGTTCCCTCACAGCTGGTTCCCCCCCAACAACATGCTCCTCCGTTCCTTCCCTGGGGGCTTCTCCTCTTCCCTGTTCTGCATGCTGGAGCACGTGGGAATACCAGGAACCAACTCCTGTCTCTCTCTGGCTGCACTTACCCCAGGCAACCTCAGGAAGAGCCGCCTGCATGCAGACAGGACAGCATGGGGCCTTCCCTGCTCCAAGCCCCAGGGCGCATCCCTGCAGGCTCCTGACTCTCCACCGCATACCCGATCGATATTAGCGTGGGAACAATGGACTGTGCGTTCTCCTCACCAGCCTGCTTCTCCCAAGTCTTTCCTGTCTCAGTAAATGGCGGGTGCATTCTGCCAGCGACTCAGGTCCACCTCTTTGGAGTCCTTCTCAAGTCCCCTTTCCCTGCAAGCTCTGTCTTTGCAGACTGTCCTGCATCTGCCCGCTTCTCACCTCCTTCGCAGCTCTCATCTCAGTGGGAGCCCCTTCCCATCTTGCCCCGGGGGCTGCAACGGCCGCCAGTCTGGTCTCCTCTCTTCTTCCACTTGCTTGCCCTTGGCCGGGCCCCACTCCAGTTGCTGCTCCGCATCCCAGGGGAGTGCCCACTTCAAAGCACCGGCCCTCCCTTCTTCACACAGCCCAGCTTTGCTTCAGGTGTACCCGCTGCCTCCCTCACCCTCCATGTCCTTTGGAGGAAGCTGAAAGTTCCCCCCCCGCCATCACAGATTCAGGGCCCAGGTCAGGGTGAGCCTGTGAACTCACTTCCCTGCCGCAGGCCTCTTCGCTGGTCCAGGGCTGAGCGTGCGTCCTAAAAAGCTGACCGGGTCACAGTCCTGTTCTTGGTTAGACTCCGAGAGTCAGAAATAAACTGTTGCTCTCTCTCCCTTTTTATAAACAAAAGACAGAGCTCCCACTGAGACAGTCAATTTATAAGCCGGTTTTAGGAAAAAACCTAATTCCGTTAAAAGTGTTACAGGAATGGGAAGAAAACGTCTCCTTGGGGACATCGTTGAGCTGCCAAATGCACCAGCCCTTGCAAGTTACCCCAGCACTGGACTTCTCTCACAGTGCCAGCGCCGCCCTTCACCCCCGAGACGGTGTGGGAACCGTGTTCTTGTCGCTTTGCATGTGCCACTTTAAACTGTCTGCTTCCATCTCAACCTGTTTTTCAAGGTGTGTGCAGCATGGGGCAAAAAAAGTAGGCTTACAGTTGTTCGCATGGGAAATAATGCACTGATTAACAAATAATAACACAGGAATAAACTCTGCGTTTCGTGTACTCACCAGTGTAAACTGCTCTTGCCCCACACTGTGCGTTGGAAAAGCATTTGGGGGCGGTGCTGAGGCTGTGATGTGTATGTAAAATGTCAGTACCAAGACTTGGGGTTTCAGGGTGCGGTGGACGCATTTCCCTAAGAGCTCTCGATGAGCTGTGGGCCACACGGCTGCCTGCTGTCTCCATGGTGAGAAGGAAAAGCAGGAACTCCCCACCCCTACCCAAGGACAGGGGTGAGGCTGAAGTCATTCTGTTATCTTCCCTTCTCAGGCCATGGACAGGGTAAACTGGCTGACTTACTGGGAACACTATGGGCATTCGGGGTCATAAGGTCGTCGGAACACGAGTTGTCAGGTGGTGGGTGTGCACAGGTGAGGAAGGGACGCTGCTGCGTGGCTGTAGCAACGCTGGCTGCACTGGAAGGATGCTGCTTCGCTTCTTCCCTCCAAACGCACTGAGAAGGCACGGTGACATGCACAGGGGCAGGCCGCGGTACACCTCCCCACCCCGTCCGCAGATGGCACCTGGGGTCCCCTCCCGCGCCCCCACTCCACTGGTGCTTCTGGCCGAGGCAGAGCTTTTCCATCGCCTATACGAGCAGAGGGACCTCACTCCACGCCTGGGCACCACATTCAGGCGAGCTCTGCAGGCGGACGACGCTGCAGTTTCCCGCTAAGACCACTTTCACTGTGAGTCCTAGACTAAGGCACGTGACGACTTTCTCTTCCATGAATTGGCAGGAGTTGGCTGACTTTCAGCTGGGACCTTCCACGAAGCCACAGATCCGTGCGGGGCAGGGAAGGGTGGTGGGCACTGCGTCACCATCTGAACTCGGCCCGGGTTTGTCCAGTGTTGTGCCAGGGAGGGGCGGGGTAAGGGAAGGAAGTCGAGAAAATCACACGGAAGCATTTCTGTAGGTGCCTGGAGCCAGTAGCAAGAAATTGTTTTCAACTGAATCCCTTTCTAATCACTTTTCCTTTAAATGCCTGAGAGGCCCAGCGGCAGGATTCTCGGCCAGGCCTGACTGGTGCTCAGGCGGACGAGACCCCACAGGGCCAGATGTGGGACTCTGGGCGTTGGCAGGACCTCAGCTGTGCAGGTGCCTTTTTCTCAGGGACCGGGGTCTCTGTCCCGGAGGAGAGAAGGAGCAGTGATGGCCTAGAGCCTGGGTGTCCATTGAATTTAGCAGATATTTGTTAAGTGCCTACCTTGTACCAGGCACAATCAGAAACATTGGGAGCACATCAATGAACACAGCAGGCAAAATCCCTGTTTTAATGGAGCTGACATTCCATTTTCCAAACAAAGCAAAGCAGAGGCCTTGGCGGGGGAGAGTGGGGGGCAGGTAAGGTTGGAGAGGGGAGAGTGTCAGTGTTTTCAAGGGGCAGCCAGGAGGCCCAGTGGCTGCAGGTCGGTGAGGACAAAGCAGGCAGGGGTGGGTGGCGAGGCCAGACAGGGGAGAAGGGGCTGTTGCAGGTCTTCGGTTCCTCATTGCCTGAGACAACTGCCACTGGAGAACTGCGAGCAGGGACATAACAGTTGGATTTGTACTTGAATAGAGGAACGGGATGCTCAGCTAGAAACAGACTCTAGGGAGCCGAGGGCAAGGGTGAAACCAGGGAGAGTAATTAGTAGCTTATTGCAATGATTTAGAAAAGAGGCAAGGGGGGCTTGGAGAGGCGGGAGCGTGCAGTCAAAGGCAGAGCGGAGCTAGTGTGACTTGCTGACGGGTTGGCTGTGGGGTGGGAGGGAAGTGAGGTTTCAGGAATGACTTTCAGGACTGGAGCCTGGCCCCTGGCAGGACGAAGTGGCCGTCGATACAGCAAAGATTACAGGAAGAGTAGGTTTTATGGCGGCAGGGAAGACGGGAGTTTGATATTTTTTCTGGACATGCTCAGCTTGTGATCCCCATTGGACACCTGTAGAGATGGCCATTGCAGGGTCTGGAAAGTGCTAGAATGTCAGATGGGTGAGAAGGCCCTTCTACCCTATGCCCACTCCTTTTAGAAGGGGGATAGTGGTTTTCCTTTGCTGAAGTTCTTAAATTATACACCATCGTGCCCCTCACCCCACCCCCTTCTCCACCCTCAGCTTAAGGCTCAGCGTTTCTATGACTAAGAAGAGTTAGCAAGTGTTATGCCATGATGTCATCTTTGTCCATCCTAAGTATTGGGGCTCTCCATTCCCTTCTCCCTGGAGGAGCATCTGATCAAGAACTTTCCGGGTGCTGACCCCGTACGAACCCCTGCAGAGGGGTTTGGTCCGCATCAGCGGCCGCTGCAGGCAGACAGCTCTTCTCCTGCAGATGGGGGAGGCCGAGGAGGAGGGATGGCAGCGTTTGATTGTAGACTTTTGCTGGTGGAAACCTTGACTTTCCAGCATAAAAACCAAAACCCACTCCAGGGATTCAGAGAGCTGAGGGAGACAGGTGTGTGGGCGTGTCTTATCAGCTACTGCGCAAATGGGAAGGATAACGTGTGTCTGACGATTTAACTCCTTTCACCAATATTCTAAGAAATCTGAGGACTGGATCAAGGTCCCCAACTTACTTAGTGGCACTGAAGTGCATTGTTGGCACCTCCTGCCTTTTAGGTCAGTGCTGCTTCTCCAGCTTCAGATGGAAAAGGTCAGGTTCACAGGAGCACTTGTGCCTCTACGGCACGCCAAGCACAGGTGGCTGCACAGTGGGGCACCAAGGAGCAGCTGTTAATGAGAACAAGGAGTTCACATCACATTTTGAGTGAAGTTAAAACAATTCACCAAGTAGACAGCTGGCGTATTGAAATAAGCGCATGTGTAAAAATGTCCAATGGATGTTTTTGTTTAGCACAAAGAGGTTTGAAGACATTTGGGATGATGCCATGATGACACCCAGCTGCTTGAAGTCACCAGGTGTCCTCATTCTTGCACAGTAACCGATGCCCAGGCTTTGGTCGTCGGTATGGCTGCCCTGTGAACTGTAACACGACGCCCAGTGCCATAGAAGTGAGTTGTGACGACGCAGGTCCATCACACAGGACGATGGTAACGGCGTGGAAGGCCAGCCAGGGTGCGGGTGTGAAAATGCTGCCACAGGAGTTCGAACACGTGTCCTAGAACTAGGGCCGCCTCCTGAACCGCAGCGTGGCTGGCCTTCTCCAGCGCCGTCTGCAAGGCAAGCAGTTCAGGAAGGGAGCTCGAGGAGCGTGAGCGCGCCCTGTTGCTGCAGGGTGAACACCTGCACACATGTGCCCTTCTTCTGGGCGATGGAGGGAACACGTGAAGACAGAGTGTGGCGACGGTTCATTTCACGCATGAACTTGGCAGTACACGGGTGCCCAGAGGTTTGGTCAAACGTTACTCTGGGTGTTTCTGTGAGTGCATTTTCAGATGACTCCAGCATTAGATCAGGAGACTGAGTAAAGCAGATTGCCCTCCAGCGTGTGGGTGGGCCTCGTCCAATCAGTTGAAGGACTGAGCACAACAGAAGGCTGGACCTCCGTCTAGCGAGGGAGAATTCTCCCGTCTGCTGGTCTCGAGGACTCACCTCCGCAGATTCTGGACATGCAGCTCCACCAGTGCATGAGCTGGTTCCTCAGGAGTGTCTTGTAGACTCTTGAGGAAATGCCCAGAGAGGAAGCAGGAGAATTTTTTGTTCACTTTATTATTTGGAATCTGACCTGAAAGCTAAAACTAAACTAACAATAGAAAAAAGGACATACGTGTCTTGGAGACTCCAGAATACATACATGGCAAAGTTGTGAAGTGATTCAATGTTGATTTGTTTCTTTGACATAAAGCAATGTTTGTGTAGATTTTACCCCTGCCACCAAATGGTCCGGGGGAATTTCATGTAAAACTGCAGCATTGAAGGACTCCACAAACGAGAGAGACTGGGCCACAGCCCACTGATTTGCTTGTCTCCTGGTGATTCCCCAAGGGAGTGATTATTTGGGGGGAAAAACCTGAATAGATTTTACTTTAGCTCAATCAATCACATTTTAGCCAGAGTTTGTTCCAAATGGCTTTTGACGGTTTTCCAAATCCCTAGCCACTTTCCATGAATAGATATGCCACATGAGGTATAGAAGAGTTTGTGCTACAGGCTCTAAAAGCAACTTTAAAAGCAGAGTTCTAAAACTCCTTTTCTCAGCAAGGGCAGCAGGACCGCACTCAGGAAATGACTCTAGCCAGGCCGTGCAGAGAGTAGCACTGGTTGGGGTTGTATGTTATGGCCATACATACATGTACCTGTGCGAATATACATGTATGTGGGTGTGCAGTACTGCCTCTCTTATCCGCGGTTTTGCTCTCCACAGTTCCCATTACCAACAGCCAACACAACCCAGAAACGTGAAGTGGAAAACTCCAGAAATAAACCATTCATGAGTTTTCCGTTGCGCACGTTCTAAGTAGTATGTTAGAATCTCACACAGTCCTACTCCATCCCTCCCGGGACATGAATCCTCCCTCTGTCTGGCGCCTCTGCCCTGTGAACACTCTCCTGCTAGTCGCTTGGAAGCCGGCTGAGTTATCTAATTGACCGTCATGGTGTCACAGTGCATACGTTCAAGTCGCCCTGATTTTACTTAATGAAGATCCCAAAGCACAAGAGTAGTGATGCTGGGAATTCAGATGCCAAACAGAAGCCACACGGTGTTCACTTTAACTGGAAAGGTGTGCACGCATGGAAACATACACAGTACACATAGGGTTTGCTGCTGTCGGCGGTTTCAGGCAGCCCCGGGAGTCCTGGAACGTATGCCCCACAGGTAAGGGGACGACCGTGTGTGCACGTAGCCTCTCTATGCGTCAGTCAGTGGCTGTTTGTAGTGAAGTCGGGCCTGAGGCTCTAGAATAATGGGCAGAAATAGTGGAGATGAAATGTTTGCAGGATGTTTAGCCCAGTGGGCACGGACAGCAAAACCCTGGGGAGGCAGTGTGTGACCCCAGCCCCAGGGTCCAGCGCCCTGGGACGGGACATTCAACCCTGCAGTCAGGGAATAAATGGCTTCTAAGTGGTGGAGAATTGTTTTCAGGTGCCACCCAGGTCAGCTGCTTTTCTCTCCCAGTCACGGCACTTGTATTCTGCTGCCCGTGGGGAGAGGGAGAAAGTCTTGTTGCAGAAAACTGGGTCAGATGTGGGCATAGAAAAAAACAACTGGGTCAGATAAAGGAGCAGAAATAAATGAGAATCTAGAAATCCAGTGAACACCCAGAGGCTCAGTACTCGAAAGTCCAAACTCTCCGCGATCACACAAAACCTCGCAGGAATCTGTGTTAACGAGCGTATTGGCAAGGACACTTGAGTGACCAGATGGAGGTGGCCTAGTGGGCGTCACCAGGAAACGTGGCTGCAGCAGGGTTCCCAAACAGGACTCCTGAGCGAGGCGACAAGGGGGAAGAGGCTTGGGAGGGATCATTTCCCTGGACCCTCTTGGCAGCAGGTTGGGCAGTTTCTCATTACACGCCACACGGGGTTACAGCTTATACTATTTTAACTGGTTGCACAGATATAAACATAGTGTACTGATGTGTGTTTATATGCATTGATATGTAGTTAAATGAACTGTTAAGAAAAACCCCTTTGGCAATTATTAGATGTTCCAGGTGCAGGTGGGCCCAAGAGGCAACAGCAGGAGGGTGGAGGTGCTGGGAGAGCAGCGCCCCCTTGTGGCCAAGCACCTAAGCCCCTGGACAGGGCGCCTGGGACCTTGCTAGGGGCTCCTGGTTCACCCAAAGGGCCCTCAGGACTGTCGGAGGGGATTAGGCAGAGACAGTCAGTGGGACCCGGCAGGAGGAATAAGGTGTCCTCTTGGAAACTCTATGAATGATTTTCCCTTTTCAGAAGTCAGAGCCAAGGATGGCAGGACTGTGGCCTTGACGAGATGCTCCCGTGCTTGGTGTCGCTTCTGCTTGTGCAGCGACTTCAGTAACATGGGCTCCCGAGGGTTGCGACAGTCAGCGCTTCTCCAGGGTCTCCCCCACTCCCGACCCCGATCCCCTCTGTGCCTGCATGCTGAGAGGCGGTCCGCAGAGCTTTCTCTGCTGGCCCCGGCACGGTGAAGCTTTTTGTGCCAATTCTGTGCAACTCCAAGCAACTTAAAAGACGTTCCTTGACTTTTTGTTAGTTCTGGAATACGATCTGCTTGCAGCATTGGCTCTGTAGCCAGAGTCACCCAAAGGTCACATTGCCATTAGAAGAAAGCCGCTCAGAGAAGGACCACCACGCACGGGCCCCCAGAGCCGTCAGGCTGTGTGAGGCAGCCTTTCTGACCCGGACCCGGGAGGTGAGGGTGCAGTGCAGAAAAATCAGTGCATGCTCGTGAAACCCCTAATGAGATAAAAGACTGGGTTCAACCATGTGCTTGCCCCAGCCAGGGCACTTTCCCTCGAGAAATGGGTCTCTTTCTCTCTAAGGATAATGGGTTGTTCTGTTTATCAGGAGATCTTAATTATTCAGAAGCTAATTGTTCTCCCTCTGCACCTTTCTTCCTCCATTCTTCCTCTCTGCTGCCTAGCTCTGGCCGTCTTTTCCCTGGTGACAGGTGGAGAAGGTCACAGGTTTCCTGCTCTGTCCCGGACCAGGTGAAGAAAAATGGCTTCTGTAATCCTCCGCCCTCCTTTCCAACTTCAGCGCGGGACGTAAACTCCCCATTAATGATGTGTCTGTCTCATCCAGCCTGCACATCTCCTTTTGTGCTAAAACTATCACTTCCCAAGTTCTAGACCTTCTCCTTGTCCCCTAAGGAAGGACCCTAGATGCCGTTGGCAGTTACTGACGGTGTCCCCGATCAGTGCATGATTCTCTGGTCCCAGCTGCACAGCCGTGGGCTGGGCCGGGACGAGTGTCTTCTGAGGAGCCCCTGGCCCCATCTGGCCTTTTAGGTGTGATGGCATCCATTGCCACTGACCGCTGACCTCACTGTGCCCCTAGTCATTGAGAGTGCCACCCGCAGGGGCCTTCTCTTGCAGACCTCAAGCCCCTGGCCATGCCGGGGTCTTCTCAGGCTTGGGCCTGCGGCCAGCCTCGGGCAGGGAGAGGCTAACGTGCATCTCTGTGTCTCTGCCTCTGTCTTATTTGGAAGGAGCTGGGTCTTTGGAAAGAGCTGCCACGAGTGTGACCAAAGGGACTTTGGAAATCCCAGCATGTCTTTCTTGTGCCCGGGGAAACATGCCAGGAGCCCCGATGTTCTGGGTGCCCCTCCACTTACCAGGAAGTTTCCACAGCCCCTTGCCCCCTCCTTGGATGTAGCCACAAACCTGGGGAAGAAGGAAAGCCCCCACCTTCAACCCCTGTGCTCCATGTTTGCCTCTCTCTGGCCTCCCATGGTCCAGGCCCAGGCGGGTGGGGAGGGGGGTTCCCTCTCCTTTCCATTTGCACAAGATGTCCCTGAGGCACACCTGCCTCCCTAGAGCCACTGGCTGACCGACTGACGTCCTTAGAGCTGGGCAGAGCGGCCGCCGGAGAAGAGTGGAGGACACGGAGGGAATGCAAACTCACCGGCCGACATGGTCGAAGGCCAATCTTCCCCGTACAATCTGTCGGAGGGGCAG
>PVIA01010507.1:19679-51334 GCA_004024845.1 Tonatia bakeri
GGGGGGAGGGCAGCAGCCAATCAACGTTTGTCTCTCACATCAGTGTTTCTCTCTCACTGTTTCTCTCTGTCTCCACCCCTTTTCCTTCCTTTCGAAAATCAATTAAAAAATACTAATCATATCCTGGGGCGAGGATTAAAAAAAAAACTGTTGGTTTAAATGCAGCTTTAAACAATGTGAGAATCTCATTATCTATACATGGTCTTCTTTCCCCTGAATCACTGGGAATTGGTTCTAATTGCCACTTTAAACAAACCATTACTAAAATCGTTCCTTGGAGCCTGGTACCAGGAGACGACTCATCAGTAATGGTGGCAGGAAGGGGAGGCAGCTCCGGAGGCAGCTCTGGAGGCGAAGGGGCTCCGGTGCACTCGGCCCCCGAGAGCACGCGGCTGGGACTCAGGGGGACCGGCCTTGACGCCACTCTCTAGCCCTGAGCTGGGCACTGCTCAAACACCCGCCCACGTCTGTCTGAAGCCTCTGAGAGCTGGTCCGTGGATTTACAGTTCCACCTTCCGAGTTCTGAAACCCGCTTCTGTTCTCTTAATCAGAACGGGATCTCTCACTCGTCCCCAACAGTGACACTCAGAACCGCTTCCCCCGGGGCGTGACTTTGCTTCCATCCCCTGAAACTGCCCATCGGGCCCTCCTGCACTTGTAGAGCAGAAAAACAGCAGACCCCAGTGCCCATCAGCCTGACAGTGACCAGTGACCTCCAGGGTAAAGCACTTCACACAGTCTTGCCAGACTCCTAAGCCAGAAACTCTGAATGCACAAGCAGAAAACAAATGCAAAGTTCAAATCCATGCCCAGAATCATGAAAAGAAAATTGGGAGAGACCTTACAATCCCCCAGCACCATGTCCTCTGTGGTTTAAGAGGACAGTGAGGCATTTTGGAAGTTGGTGGAATCACCACCTAATGTTACCTGGTTATCTGTCACCATGCGCAGATCTCATTAATGTCATCGTAGGAAGGGTGGCAAGGACGAGGTGATGCGAGTAACAGACTTGCCCTCACAGGGGGCTGTCCCGTAGTCTGCAGTGGCCATAGCAGGTTCTCCGGCAGCGGCTCTTCCCGCCTCGCCAGCGGCCCATGTGGAGCCTGCGCTACTCAGCCTAAGTGTGCGCCTGTCTCCCTCTAACAGCGTGTCCCTCTGAGCAGGGACAACCTGACCAATGACCAGTGCTGTGTGCAACCGGAGCTGGGACTGATGCTTTCTTGGACAATGTAATTAAATGAATGGAGTCATTCCATTCTGCTATAAGGCTCAGATTCTTAATTCGAGCTCATCTTCAGAAGGTCTGCGAATGCCTTGAAATGATGCTCAGAATTGTATGTATCTGTGTTTGTGTGCACAGAAAGGCTTCCAGGGCCCCAGGGAGATATTTTAGTTTGGGGCAGCAGCCTCTCAGAGAGGTTCAAGGACAAGTGTCAGATGAAAAACTGCTGTATTCACTGCCTCTGTCACTGGTTCCCCGGGAGGCCCCGAAGTCCCTGGGCCCGAGCAGATGGAAACGGGAAGCACACTGAACAGACACTTTGGCCTCGCTGCAGAGAGTGAAATGGACTGCGTGGTGGTGATGGAGCAGCTGGAACTCTCCAGGTCCTGTAGGGTAACAAAACAAACACCAGTCACCACAAGGCCAAGTGCGGGTGGCTCCAGGGTCCGGAACCTCCAGGCCTACGCAGAGGGACTGTGGACAGAACTCCAGTTTCTCTCCTTCCTCTTCGTCTGTGTAGGGATTTGTTTCTCTCGACTCCGCACGACAGCCCTTCTGCAGTGAATCAGTGAAGAGTTATCAGAAAAAAGGAGTTGAACAGAATTTGAAGTGAGAGTGATTTAATCAGCTTGAATGGACACACACGGGGCTGGGCGTTGTCGTCCGGCCGTCAGCGGAGGGGCTTCTTTGGGGGGGGGGGCGTGAGGCCCGGGACCCCAGGGGCGTTTGAGCAGAGGCTAAATCTCCCTCTCCCAGAGCCGCCTCGGAGGAGGGCTCTCATTCTAAAATAGGTGTTTCACAGGACAGACAAAGTGCGTGTCCAGGTAATAAATAATCTCTCAGGAATGGAAGGAGGGGTATATTCAGAATGTTTTAAGAAATTAAGGCCATGGCTGCATTCACATTTAATTTGCAATATAGAAGGTAGCCATGCCCTCCTCTCAATTCTTACAGAACGTTCTGTGAGTCTGATTTATGCACCCTGCACTGCACACCTTTTATTTTAGTCACTCGAGCATGTGACTTGTCCCCTACGGCTTTGCAATGCTTTGAGGCATAACTTTTAGCTCTCATTGTTCAGAGTGCCTGCAAAATCTTGCAAAAGTGCAAGGGGATTATGTTTCTCCTGAAACTGACTTTCTTTTTTGTTTTAGTTTTCCATGATTAAACAAAGATGCTAGCTGCAAGAACTATAAGCAAAGAAGAAAGAGCCCGAGGAAATTGTTTTTCAGAGGTTTTAGGGGCAAGTCTGGAGTAGCACACACCAGCTCTGCTCTCACTGCATTGGCAAGAATGCACTGGGTGGCCTCATTTTTAAGGGGGTGGAATAGTGTGACCCTTCTCTGCCACTGTGACCAAATACCCATCTCCTCACCACGTGCTCCTATAGGAGCTCACCCCTTCCTGGGAGAAAACCACTCCAAGCCCCGCCCAGTCACTGCAGGGGCTCAAAGTCCAGGACTTCCCAGTGACGTGCCAATTTCTCCCTTGTCTTCTTCCTCGAATTCAAAGGTGATTGCTTAGAGCAATCTTTGACGGAAACGGCAAGTCATCTGGGGCCCTACACACAGTAAGTTCCCAGAGTGGGTTAGGGACAGGATGACAGCGGGTGACACTTCTTCCTGGAGAAAAGGTAAGGACGAGTGACAGGTGTCACTGGTCCAGGGCAAAGATGAAGTCCTGTAGGGCAGGCATCTGGAGGGTCCCTCCCCTGTGGGCAGGGAAAATTCTTCACCTAAATCCCGATTCTGCTCGCTGAGAGGGAGCCCCTTGTCGGCCATGACCCTGGCTCTGCCCTTCGGAAGCTCATCCTCCCGTTACCCTCCCCGGCTGCAGCTGGGGTCCGAGCTGAGAAGGACGCCTCCCTGAGGTCTGAAAAGCTTGCCAGCCTGCTTCCTGTTCCCCAGGCCGGGCCCACGGCCCGCAGGAGGGTCTGAGAGACAATGGCACTTTTATGGGGATTGCCTTTGCTCGGAGCGTCTTTTGTCCTGATAACGGATCTGTTGGCTCCAGTGGATACTGTGTGCCATTGACTTTGCCCAGAATTCTTTCTTAAACACAGTTTTCAGGTCTCCCTGGCTGTTTGGCTTCCTCACCCTCATCCTTCTCTCTCTCAATGTAATGGCAACTACGCTCAGTCTGTCAGGGCAGGGAAGTCCAGTATGTCGATCCGAGAAGACTCACTGGACCTTCCTCTTTCAGAGCCCTTCAAGTCTAACTTCTTACTCTCCGGGGTCTAGAAGCAACTGGTCTTCCCAGTCTCACAAGGCTCCAAATCTCTAGACTCTTTTGTTTCTTTTTTCCTTGCAAAGACATTCTCTTTAGTTTTTTGCATAATACCTTACCAAACACAGATGGTAGTAGCCGACACAGAGGAACACTCTGAAACACACGCCTACAGTCCAAACGTTGTGACCTTCTCGGAGGGGATTTGTCTTCGCCGATCAGATCAAACGTCTGCAGGATCAGAGTAGAGGCTCCTTCTTACCGCGCATCATACAGCATCTGAGACCTACTTATCTGCCAGCTGTTGGTTAACCCAACGACTGGGTTCATGGAGTCACTGAATGCTGGGGAGACAGAACAAAATGGAGGATGTGGCCCCTGAATGGAAGGAGGGTACCACTCATTGGGGGAAGGCAGAGCAAATGCGGCAGGGTATAGAGGGGAGGCTCTCTGTCATTCTGTTTATCTTTTCATTGACCTACCTACTTACCTACCCACACACCTACCTACCTATGTACTGTGACCCACATACCTTCCATGAGCATTTCGGAGACATAGATCACAGTGACTCAATTTTCCAAACTCCAAATTAGGACATCTTTTTTTAACAATAGGAGCATATTTTTTTGAGAACAATGGAACAGGATATTTAAAGTCAAGACTAACTCGGAAGACCCAGGGCATTTTTTTGCTACACGTACGTACTACCTGGGTTGAAAAATCCGGATTGCGGAAAGGCTGGCCTGGGAGCCTGTGAGAGAGAAACTGAGGGAACTAGTCCTGGGACTCACTCCCCCAGCAACCTGATAATCTCGTCTTACCCTAGAAATGGGAACTGCTGAGAACAAAAGGTGAAAACAGATTTTTAAAATTGTGTGCAACACATTCCTTGCATATCTTATTGTCTAACCCCAGCCTTATTAGTTCATGTGTTCATTTTATTATTCATTTATCACATCATTTTTTTAGCAGAACCCACTTGGGCCTTCTGTGGGGTGGGAGGGTCAGAATGAGCACACCAGTCCCTGCCTCACATAACTGTGAGCCTGGTGGGGAGACAGGTTTTAATCAAATAACCTTATGAATTAACGTGCAAGAAAGTGCTGATAAGGGCTACAGAGGCGATTATAGAGCACTGTGGGGTTGCGCAGGAAGGACCTAATCGAGTTTGGGGAGGGTCAGAAAAGGCTTCCCGGAGGAAGGGGGTCCCAGCAGGGGACGTGAGCTGGCTGAAGGCGTTGTCGGGGTCGTGCAGGTCGGAGGAAGCAGGGCTTTGCAGGCGGACGTCCTGCGGACAGGAGCAAGTTGAGCACATTCCACAGGCTGGCGAGGCTGGTATGGGCAGAGAACGGATGCGGAGGGTGAGGCAAGAACAGTTCGGTGGGTGGGCAAGGGGCGGGCTTGGGGCCTCTAACTTAAAGAAGGGAGATGTCACTTATGGAAAGGTTTTTACGTGGAAGGGCCACAGGGTCGGTTCCCTGGGTCCCCCGGGAAGGGGCTGCTCCAGTGGAGGAGGCAGAAGGGAGTAAATGTGGGGGGGACCAGCTGGGGTGTGCCTCAGTATCCTGGGGAGTGACAGTGGTGGCTCCGGTTACAAAGCCCCTTGTGATCTGACCCTGTCTGCCTCCTCTCTTCCTGACACAGCCCCCAGCCACAGCGCGCCCACCACACAGGCTGCGGCGGCCCACCTCTGGGCCCTTGCACTATAGCTTCTTCCTGGTTTCTCCTTTTCCTCTTTTGCCGCCTCCCCCTCCATACCTGCTCCTCTTCCTCCTTTCCCCCCTAATTTCTACTCACTTTTCCAGAACTAGTGGGCACATTATCGCATCTAAGAAGCCTTACCTGACATCTCGCTGAAGTTCCACCTCCTTCTCGACCCTTCCCCGGCAGGGACCGGGAAAAGCTCCTGCACGCTTCACAGAATCGTCGTATACATCATGCAGGGCCCATATCACTCTGTATTGCAATTGTTTGCTTATTTCCTTGTCATGTATTATACAATGGGTTTGCTAAGTGCAGAAAATATATCTTGTTTGTATTACTGGATTCCAGCACAAACCTAGTACATGTATGCACTTAATGTTTGTTCTATTAATTGTAAAATAGACAAATGTCTTAATATCCTAAACATTTCAAGGTGCTTGGAACTTTTGTGAAAAATATATCATATTCATGTATTTAAGAAGACAGGTTTTTAGTGAAGTAATAACTAAAAGGTAATGATTTAAATAAGAACCCTTAGAAGAATATGAAGAATATATTCCTCATTAAGAAGTAGCAGTTGATCGGCTTGGCTTGCAATGCGGGACCCCACTGGGGTTTTCTCATGGGCAGAAGATGATGCACTCACAGTCTCATTGAGACCACGAGTCACGTTCTGATGCAGCATGAAGATATGCTGACTGATGCTGTGGGCACCCCAGTCTCACAACGACTGAGATCGTTCAGAGTTGCATGCAGTGCCAGCTAAGCACAGTGAAGCCAGCGCATGATCATTTCCATCACTGACCTCTTTCTTCCAAATTGATCCAGGAACCCAAGGGAAGCCAGCTGGAAAAACAAATCTGATGGCGAATTTCTGAGGGTAGCTTGATAAATGTGTAGGAGGTAGCAGGTCTTAGCAAATTAACACACTGCAGCAACTCAAAAAGCCAGGCAGGCATAGAAGAAAGAATGATTAGGTGAATCTATATTCCAGAGAAGCAAAACTGTTCTAAGGTGAGCTGATAGTTGCCAACTGTCCCCTACCCCCTGGGTCATGGGGCATTTGTTAATTCTAGGTGCAAGTAGATGATTGGAAATGGCCAGGGGAGATGTCCTCTGCCCAACATGGGTGAGATCAGCAACACACTAATGATTGAGCAGAACCGGAAGGCACATGGGGAACTCGAAGAGCCCCGAGTTTCCCCTTGGGAGATTTGCTGGGTTCTGGCTTTGCACAGGAGGCTGGGGAGCTAGGTGAAAAGCTGCTGGAGACAGAAGGGGCCCTTGCACTTCTCTGGGGGATTAAGCAACAAAGACCGACTGGGAGAAGAGTCCTGTCTAAAGAATGGAGTCTCTCTCTTAAGATATTTAGCAACTTTGTTGTGGGGGAGGCTGGAGAACTCAGTTGGGAATCTCTGAAGGGCAGAGGTAGATTTCCAGTAGCTTTTTAGAACTCAGAGGATCAATGCCTGCTGAGCTTTCAATAAAAGGCCAGGAGGACTATACCCAAGGAAATGGCAAAACAGATGTAG
The DNA here is from genome assembly GCA_004024845.1 of Tonatia bakeri. Lineage (NCBI taxonomy): Eukaryota > Metazoa > Chordata > Mammalia > Chiroptera > Phyllostomidae > Tonatia > Tonatia bakeri. The sequence continues at coordinate 26,364 of PVIA01010507.1, forward strand.
AAGTTTACTAATACTGCAACATAGTCCCAAATCAGTTTACTCCCTGATTGGATTATAGTGATCAATTAATTCCTCACTCTAGGTGCCTAACAACAACAAAGAAAAAGAGAGAGAGAGAGAGAGAGAGAGAGAGAGAGAGAGAGAGAGAGAGAGAGAGAGAAAGGAAGGAAGGAAGGAAGAAAGGAGGGAGGGAGGGAAGGAAGGAGGAAGGAGGGAAGGAGGGAAGGAGGGAAGAAGAGAGAGAGAGAGAGAAAGAGAGAGAGAGAGAGAAAGAAAGAGAGAGAGAGAGAGAGACCCCTTTCTGATGGAAATATGATCATCTGGAGGTTCTGTAGTGTTTCAAATCACGATGTCTGGAATACAATAAAAATTACTAGACATGGATGTAAGCAAAACAGTATGATGGATGATCGGGAGAGAAAACAGATGACAGAAGCATACCCACAGCTGACCTCGACATTAGAGCAAACCGACAGGACTTTAAATAACTGATTAATATGTTAACAATCGCCAGAGAAGCTCTTTGAAAAATGTTGACATTCAGTTCGTACAAAGGAGTTTCTCATTGGGAGATCTGGAGAGAGCTCAGAAATTAATTTTATAAAAATGTTTCCACGTGCATTTGGGGCACACCTGTGCAGAATGTAGTCCACTGAGCATCTGTATCAGCCTCATTACGAGTGGTCACTAAAATACAGGTTCCCAGGCTTACTGTCAGGGAATCCCGAAGTGTGAATAGAATATGAGAGCTTGCATTTTATTTTAATTTTTTCCTTTCACTTTTGAGATGTAGTTGGCACACAATACTGTGTAGGGTTAAGGTGTACAGAATAATGGCTTGACCACCAGTCCTTATGAATGACTTGTGAAATGATTCCCACACGTTTAGTTAACATCCATCACCTCGTGTAAGTGCAAATTATGTTTTCCTTGTGTTGAGTAGTTTCAAAATTTACTCTCTTAGCAAACTCCCAAATATCCCAGAGAGTTCTGTTCACTCTAGTCACCGTGTTGTACATTATGTCCTCAGCACACACTTATCCTATAACAGGAAGTTTGTGCTTTCGACCACATTCACCCAATTCCCGCACTCCCCACTCTCACATCCAGCCCCCAGCCCCGGCAACCACAGCTCTCACCACGTTTTCTATGAGGTTTCTGTTTTAGGTTCCACATATAAGTCACATCATACAGCATTTGGCTTTCTCTGTCTGCCTTATTTCACTTAGTATAATGCCCTCAGGTTTCATCCTTATTCTTGCAAATGCCAAGATTTCCTTTTTTTTATGGTGGAATTGTATTCCATTGTGTGTGTGTGTGTGTATCACATTGTAATCACTCAGTCATCTATCAACACACATTCCCACACCCAGAAGGGGAATTGCTGGATCGTAGGGCAGCTCCAGGTTTACGTTTCTTGAGGAAACTTCATACTGTTCTCTATGGTGGCTGCCCCAGTTCACATTCCCATTGGCATTCGATTCTCTCTCTCCTCACCAGCATTTGGTAGCTCTTGTCTTTTCGATGGCAGCCATCCTAACAGGCACAAGGTGACTCCTCACTGTGGTTGTGATTCGCATTTGCTTAGTGATGTTGGGCACTTTTTATGGACCTGTTGGCCACTTGAATATCCTCCTTGGAAAAATGTCTATTCAGATCCTCTGCCCATTTTAAATCTGGATTATTATTAATATCATTGCTGTTGAGTCGTATGAGTTCTTTCCACCTTTTGCATATTAACCCCTTGTCGACTACAGGGTTTGCAAATGTTTTATTTGAATCCACGGGTGCCTTTTCATTTCATAGATTGTTTCTTGTGCTGTACAGAAACACTTTTGGTTGGTGTGGCCGCCTTGTTTGTTTTTTATTTTGTTGCTTCTGCTTTCAGCGTCACCTCCAAAAAAATCATTGCCAAGTTCCATGCCGAGAAACTTGTTCGCTGTGTGTTCTAGGAGTTTAATGTGTTTAGGTCTTACATTTAAGTCTTTAAATCTGAAGACGTATAAAGTTTAAGAACCACCAGTGCAGAGGATTTTTGAACAAAATATTTCCACTATTGCTTTGGTGATTCTGGATATTCTGAGATACTCCAGGCAGAACTTGTCTCTGGGTCTCACCGTGTGCTTGGTAGCCGCCGTTCCTGCATGCTCTGCTTTGTGAACTGTGCGGTGCAGCCCGATGGAAGCCGGTGTGCTCCTCCTGCACAGCCCTCGGGCTCTCTGGGTGGATGGTGTTTGCTAGTGCACACTTCTGCGTAAGTGGGCAGGAAAGCAGCGCCCCTGCTTTTGCTGTTTGGTTATAGTGAAAGCAGAACCACACGTGCACACAGTTGTACAAACAACATTTACTGGTGAGGGCTGGAGAAAGTGTATCTAGCCTGCTCTCCAAGTTGGATGACGTTGCGGCATTCTGGCTTTTTAGATGCTCTCAGCACGCCTAACACTCACTCCAGGCAGAAGGATCATAGTCTAGAGTGGGATTCCATTAGCCTTGGAGTTGCCAGAAGGAAACTGTGTATCCTTATACCCACTGGGGAGAAAAAAGTTTGGCAAACCTTGAATAGCATCTCTAAGGAAAAAGGTTTTGAATGCTGCATAACCTGTTTGTGCAAAGGTGGAGAGGACCTCTGTAACACTCTATCCAAGCCACATCTCTAGAATTCCTGTAATTTCTCCACAGGAGTGCATTCCTAACCCTCGTCATGCTATTGAACAAAGCAAGCAATTTCAACAACAGTTGCCCACTTCTGATGCTCACTGGCCAGACATCAAAGCCTCTGGGATTGATTGGTACATGGTGGCAGGAGAGCCTGTGGCCACCTGTGTGTGTGGCCTATGTGCCGCCATGCTGGCTGCCACACCTGACTGCAGGGGAGATGGCTGGCCATTGGGTCTGCCAGGAAGCACACATGCCATTGCGGCATCTGTCCGGGCTGGAGTGTTTGATGTGAGTCTCAGCCATCAGAACAAGATTTAAGGAGGTGCTTGTAAGACTCGAGCATGCTGGGCGGGGGCTGGGGGAGGGGGACATGAACATGGTGCCCATAGTACCTGGTGACCTGGGGCTGCTACAACTCTGATGGCTGACTGCCATCATCCCAAACACCCTGTGACCTCAGGGCAGTGTGGCACTGGACAAGGGGAAACATCGTGGAAGTGACATGACTGCTCTTGCTGATGTTTACTGAGTCCTAAACCCAGACCCTTCACTCTGCTACATTCTAATGTGCTTCAATTCACTTCATCTTTATGAGGTTGACGTGAAAACAATTAAGGCTGAAGGAGTTAAATAAAATTTTCAAGGTTACCTAGTGGGTGAGTGGAGAAGCCAGTATTTAAACCATTTTATCTGACTGCAAATCCCACACTATTTATTTAAAAAAAAAAATTTAAAGGGTAGTGATATGGTTTAACAACTGCATGTATAAAAATCACGTACAGATCTCAGGTAACATGAACCTGGATATGTGTCAGCAGTTTGATGTTGTTGGAGAGAGAGAAGGGAAGGAAGAAAAAACAAAGCAAGTGGATTTCATCTTTGGCTACATTGCTAATGACAATAGCTCGTATCTGTTAAGTACTGGCCTTGACCATGTCCTAGGCCCAGTTTGACATACCTCCTAGGCATTAACTCCTTTTATCTTCACAACAGTCTTACAAGTCATCCCCTTTAGACAGACGAGGAAACTGAGGCTCAGAAAGGTGAGAGACCGGCCCAGGGTTACGGCAGCTGGAATGTGGTGCGTAGATGGGAGAGGCCTCTGTTCACTTCCGCCACGACCTTCCCTTGGGTTCAGCAGATGTCTGCAAACTGAAGGGGAGGATTCTGAGTTCACGAAACTTCCACCATTCTTCACACGAGTGGTTCTCAAACAGTGTGCATGAAGCACCTCCCTGACCCCGGCAGATTCAGCGACATGGAGTGCACGGTGCCACTCTCCATGGAATGAGTAAGAACCATCATTTCATAAACAACCGTCCTGGACAGGTGTTCCTCTGAGGAAGCTCTGGGAGCACTGGGTCAAGTGGTTCCCATGGCCTTCCAAGACCAGCTTAAGGTGGGACATTTCAAGCACAAGAAAAAATGAACTGTCGAAAAGCCTTAGAAAAAGAGATTAAGAAAAAAGCTCTCATACTCACACATAGATAAAGAGAGAGAGAGATATATATACCTTGTCTCACAGACTCTCACAAAAAACAGGTGAAGAATATCAATTTTTATTTATACACTTAGATATTACTCGTTGTCTTTTCTTTACAATGGCTGTGTTGCTTTTGTGACCATACCAGCCACAAAAAAATAATGCATCCAGTAGAAAACAGTTCAGAGGAATATTGTGACACCGGAAAGCTGCATGATAGATTTCATTTTTAGGTTCGCAGCAAAACTGAAGGGAAAGTTTCCCCCCATCCCAATATACACATGGCCTGCCCGCCAACGCTGATGCCCTGTGTTAGCAGTACCTGTCTCACAACAACGAGCTAACACTGGCATGCCATTCATCGTCAGCCAGAGTCCATAGTTCACATGAGGGCTCACCCTCGGGGCTGCATGATCTCATGCCATGTATCCAGCATTCGAGGGTCATACAGAGTAGTTCCCCTGCACGGAATCCCCTGTGCTCACTCATTCATCCCCCATCCCACCACTCACCCACCGCCCTGGCCGGGAACCCTTGGTGCCCCCAGGTCTCTGACTGTCTCCCTGGCCTTGCCTCTTGCGCAAGGTCACACAGCAGCAGTGACAAAGTGTGTAATCTTTCCGATTGCCTTTCTTCACTTGGAAACATGCATTTAAAGTTTCCCCAGGTCTTTTCATGACTCGATAGTTTATTGATTCTTATCACCACGTAGCACACCACTGTCTGCCTGCGTCACCGTTCGTTCATCCATCCCCCATCGGAGGGTACCTTGGTTGGTCCCATGTTTTGTCAATGATGAAGAAAGCTGCTACAACTACTTTTTGTGCTGATTTTTGTGTGGACGTAGTTTTCAGCTCAGTTCGGAAATACAAAAGGTGTGTGGTCGCTGGATCCTATGACACAATGTGTTTGTTTTTTGTGAGAAACTGTGAGACTGCCTTCCGCAGAGGCAGCACCGTTTGGCATCTGCGCCAGCCACAAAGGAGCGTCCCTGCTGCTCCACGTCCAAGCCAGCACATGATATTCTGGTTCCCATAGGTGTGCAGTGAGTGGCGGGAATCTCGTTCCTTGTTTCGATTTATGACTCCCCAGCAGCACATGGTGTTCGGCATTGCGCCTGCGTATTGGCCATCTGTGTATCGTCTTCCAACACATTTGTTCAGATATTTTGCCAATTTTTAAGTTGGGTTGTTCATTTTTTCATTGTTGAGTTTCAAGTGTTCTTATTTTGGGTAAGAGTCCTTTCTCAGAGGTCTTTTGCACATGTTTTCCTAGTTTGTGGCTTGTCATGACGTTCTTTTGACAGCATCTTTTCCAGGGGCAGTGTTTAATTTTAATGAAGTCCAACTCATCAATTTTTTATTTCATGGATCGTATCTCTGATGCCTCTAAAACATCATCACCAAACACAAGGTTGTCTGGATTTTCTCCTAGGTTATCTAAGACTTCCATAGTTTTTACTTAGGCCTGTGGTCATTGTCTTGCCTTGGGTGTCCCGTCATTCCAGCACCGCTGGTTGATAACACTGTCCCTTCTCCATCGAACGGACTGTGCTCTTTTTTCGGACACCACTTGACTGTATTTGTGTGGGTCTATTTCTGCGCTCTCTGCCGCGTCCCACTGATCGGTGTGTTCCTCCACCATGACCACCCCGTATGGCTTACCGCAGCTTTACAGTAAGTCTTGGAGCTGGGTAGTGTCAGTCCTCCAACTTCGTTCTCCAACATTTTGGTAGCTCCTTAGGGTCGTTTACCTCTCCTGTAACGTTCAGAATTGGTTTTGTTGATGTAAACAAAATAACTTGTTGAGATTTTGATTGGGAGTACACTGAATCTATTCATCAAGTTGGAAAGAACCCGCATCTTAACAATATTATCTTCCTACCCAAGAACATGGGATATCTCTCCATTCGTTTATTCTTCTTCAATTTTTTTCCTCAGAGTTTTGTAATTTTCCTCATCTGGGTCTTGCACATATATTTATACCTAAATATTTATCTTTTTTGTGCAAATGTAGCTGGTATTATGTTTTAAGTTTCAAATCCCAATTGTTCATTGCTGGTATGCAGGAAGTCGACTGACTTTTATGCATGAACCTGCAAACTTGTGGTAAACAGTATTTGTTCCTGGTCAATTTTTAGTCGATTGTTTGAGGGTTTCTACATAGATAATCATGTTATCTGCGAACAAAGGAAGTTTTGCTTCTTCCCAATGTATACAATTTTAATTTGCTTAGCTTATCTTACTGCAGCAGCTGGGGTTGCCCTGTGATATTGGAAGTGAGTGGTGAGGTGGGACGTCCTTGCCTTGCTCCTGGTCCTAGCAAGGAAGCCTCTGGTTTCTCTCCATCCTGTTAGAGTTCTGTTGATGTCCGTCATTAATCTGAGAAAGTTCTCTATCCCTAGTTTATTAATGTTAATATAGTTGGTTTAGTCTTTTCTTTTTTAAGATTTTATTTATTTATTTTTAGATTTTATTTGTTTGTTTGTTTGTTTCTCCCTCCCCTTTAGGGAAGGGAGGGAGAAAGGGAAATAAACATCCAAGTGTGATTGCCTCTTGCTCGCCCCCTACTGGGGACCTGGCCCACAACCCAGGCACGTGCCCTGACTGGGAACCAAAGGGGTGACCCTTTGGTTTGCAGGCCTGCGCTCAATCCACTGAGCCACAACAGCCAGGGCTAATTTTAATATAATTTTTATATCAAAAAGGTACAAAAAGTAGTGTGTACAATTTGATCCTAATTTTGTGAAAAATATACTTTACATTGGAAAAAAGGTGTGGAAAGGAGGACGCATAATTTATAGTAGTCATTTTGGGCTGGATAATGGGTATTTTTTTCTTTATATATTTGTGTATTTCCTAAACTTCCCCTAGTGAACCTACAGGTATTTTCTTTTCACAACAGCAAAATAACATTAGGCAAAGCGATGAGGTATTCTAGAGAGATGGCTGGCAGACAGGAAAAAAAAAAGATTAAAGTCTAACTTAAATGGAAATGTAAGAAGAGAGGCCTGCTTTAGCCAAGGAGTCGTCTACGGCACTGGAAGTTCTCTGAGGGCCCGGTCTGACTCAACATTCCCCCAGCGTAACTAGTCAATTCACCTGTGTCTCAGCTGTGCCTGCAAACTACCGTTTTATTTATTTGACATTCTGAGCGTGGTTCTCGTGGATATGGGCCCACGTTTCTGTCTTCCCAGTGTTGCTTTCAGTACTGTAGAACGAGTAGAGACAGCTTGATTGAAACCGAGCCGAATTGCTGCTGAACCAGGAGCAGTAGGACCTGACAAGTCTTGGCCCAGGGTAGGAGGAGCGCGGGTGCCTGGTGCCTCTACCGAGCAGAGCTCACGGGCAGCAGAGCTCACGGGCAGCAGCGCCCTCGCCTGGCTCCTGCGCGTCCCGCCGGCGCGCACGGCCCGCCCAGGTGCCTGGAGAGCGCACGCAGCTGCCAGCGCTCTCCACGTCCGCGGCTCCCGCGCCCGCGGTGTGCTGGGCGGCCGCGGAGGTGAGGGGCGCGGCGTCCGCTCGGCCCTGCCGCCTCCTGGCTGCAGGGCGCCGGCACCGGCCGGACCCGGGCTGAGCCGCGCCCACGCCGCGCGCCGCGGAGGGAGGTGCTGGGGACGGCGGCGCGGGCGCGCACAGGCAGCGCGGGGCGGCGCGGACCCTCCGCGGGCAGCGCGCCCTGGTCTCCTCGGTCCGCGGCTGTCGGCAGCTCGGGCCAGCGGCCCCTCCGCCTCAAGTCTGGGAGCTCCCAGCTGCACTCTGCCGCTGCCTATGGGGATCCGAGAGTTTCCCGGCGGCGCGCCCCGGGGCAAAGGCATAGCCATGTGAGTAGCGCCTGGTGCGGGTGCGCGGGCATGTGGCCCTTTGCAGTCGGGACGCCGGGAGGTCTGGGGCTAGGGAAGGGTCGGCCGGCGGAGGGCTCCTCGGGAAGTTCTACACGTCCTGTCCCTCGCCTCTCGCCCCAACCTGTCTTGCCCCGAGGCGCCCGGGGCTGGGCATCAGAGACGGCACCCGACGCCAAGGCAGCCACGGGAGCTGGGGGGGCGGCGAGCTGCGGGAGGGAAGCGCCGGCCCTGCGGTGGCACCTGCCCCAGGCGGCCCGGCCGCGCCCTTGCTCGCCTTCGGATCGGTCCTCACTGAAATCCTCCACTCTCTACCTCCCGGCCCACCTACCCGGCATCAGTGGCATGAGGCGGTCACCGGACGTCAGCCCCCGGAGACTGTCTGACATCAGCCCCCAGCTCCGGCAGCTCAAGTACTTGGTGGTGGACGAGTCGATCAAGGAGGACTTGAAATGGTCGCGCTCGGTGGAGGACCTCACCAGCGGGCCCGCGGGGCTCACGTCCATCGAGGAGCGGATCCTGCGCATCACTGGCTACTATGGCTACCAGCCCTGGGCGGCGAGCTACAAAAGTAAGACCCCTTCCATCATTTCCCCTTTTCGCCGGTGCGCCTACCCCGCGGTGGTCCCTGCAGCCTCCCAAGCGCACGCAGCGACGCATCTGGCCGCCCCTTCCCCTCGAGGCTGCCCTGCCCGAAGTTTCCCCACGCGCCTCTCTAGCCTTGTCCCTCGCGATGCCACAGTCGGGGAGACATGGGCACCAGTGTGTCCAGAGCTACAGGCTTCCCTGCGGACCTGAAAGTGTCCCGGGGGCTGCGGGGGGCGGGGCGGTCAGGGCCCAGCTAGACTGCAGACATAGGTGGCCTGAATTTTAACTCTTCCCTGGGTCTTCCAGGCCCTGCTGGTGGAGGGCAATTCTTGGCCCTTCATTTTAGCTCAGTCACTCCCTTCGCCCCCGGTCTTGATCTGCCCTCCGTGCTGGGCTTCTGTTTGGAGCATTCTGGGTTTGGCAGAGAGGAATGGTCGGGCCAGGTGGAGCAGCTGAAACTTTCCTTTGCCAATGAGCCCCAGGTGGTGGCTTCGGCAGTGCCGCGCGGTCGACGGCCCAGGCATTACCTGTGTGATGGGGACTCGCTGGGGGACGCTTCTCTCGCTCTGGAAGGGGGACGTTGACCACAACAAATGGAAGGTACCCAAGCCTGTAAACCGTAATTAGGTGGCCCCCTCGCGATGGTTTGTTTCCTGGGCAGGTAGAGACTGCCTGTAGCCAGTCAGTGTAAGCTAAGGCACGAGTGCCACTGTGTTCTCTTCGTGAAGAAGACTGACAGCTCAGTGATCTTGAGAGTTGCTTTTGCCCTTTGTCCCTTGAAATTGGAACATGCTTTGTTGGTCCTTAGGGGGAAACGCAATCCAGCTCCTGTAAATCAATCATGTTCAGCTCTAAAAATATGTCTGCCTTTAGTTTATTTTCCTAAAACCCTTGATTTCAAGCCAGAGGTCAATGGCATGCTAGCAGTTAGCTGGTTACTTGTAAGTTGTTTGCAGGAAGAAACATAGGGTTTCAGTGTTTTCTTTTCATGCCCTTGTTTGTTTCGAAAGGGCCGCGGTGATTGCCTTTAACTCTGCATAAACCTTTAAAGGTTATTGGTGCCTCCTCCAGTCTCCTGCTCAAGCAGGAGCTGATGGATTGCTTTCGGATGGCAGAGGGAAGACAGAGCCCCGAGTCCCCTCTGCAGCCGAAAAACAGTGGGCAGAGAACACCAAGAACACTCCAGAAAACCCACTGGAAACCATTTCTCGCGTAGATAAGGACAGGGTGCTCAAATTATACTTCTGCTTTTAAAATTTCTCTGGGGAATTTTCTGTTCCTTGTTTCTGGTCTCTGCTTTCTGAGTAACTGCAGGCATCGGTATAAATCATAGCCTTCAGGGACTCATCTGTTTAGCCCCGGAAGGCACAATAAGGTTTATCTCTGTGATTCCCTGTGTGACCAGCCCCTTGTGCTTTGTGGGGATGCTCACCAAGGTGTGTGACTTTGGGAGCTGACGGCAGCGGTGACTGTGTCTGGTGCAAGCATGCTGTGTCCCTGAGACCAGGGGCAGGCCATGTGGGAGATAAGCCCCTTGCACCACCAGCGGTCATCTCCGACGCTCTCCCGCTGGCTGCGGTGTCCCTGGAGCGGACACCGGCAGACAGGCGACAGGGGTCATTGTATTGGGGCGAGACCGGCTCCCTCTGCGCCCTCTGCTCCTGTGAAGTGTCTTCCCTGTTCCCAGGCACTTCCTTCTTACCAAAATGCTTTCGATGACAACTGACATTTTGATGAATTAATTGGATTTTAAGTTTAAATTTAGAGAAACTCATGTTTTATTAATACAGCCAAAGACATTTTAAGAGCAGCACTTTGGCTGTTTTGCCGTTTTACGTAAGTAGGGAAAAAACAATGGAGATGCTGGTCTGTGCACTGGTGTCCGTTAGTCTGCTGGCCAGTAGCCACCCCTAATGAATGGGGGGAGACGAAGATGACAGAGTAACAAAGTAACTTGTTCTCGTGGTCTCCAGAGCAAGTATGGGACGCACCAAGCTTCATCCTGGGTGTCGTGTCACCTTTGAGTCCCCTTTCCAAGTGGCCCGTCTCTGTCCCCACTGAAGGAGCTGCCATTGACCGTTTCTAGACTCTTGGAGAGGTCCGAGTGAGCTGCCCTGGGGGCAGCAGGAATTGTTTGAATGACCAGGTATGCATCGTGTCCGTTTGCTGTCTAGACCCAGTTTGGGCAGTGAAGGCCAACGAGGGGATCGTGAACAGTGCAGATATTAGCTCTGCTCGGTATCCGCGACCCAACCGGTGAGGCTGACGGGCCGCACTCTGGACAAGCGCCTCTTTGGAAGGAATTGTTTTGAAAAACCAAAAGCCCCTGGGTCTGAGAGGGCTGGGCTGTGTGGAACATCCTCCTGGTGATTAAACTATATAAACAAGCAGGTTGGAAGGGTCGAGTTCCTCTTTCAATGGCTGGCGTCCGTCCTCCGAGCACCCACCCCTGGGCAGCGTCCTGGGCAGCTCCTCGATCCCCAGCTCTGGGTGCGTCCGGAGCCCAGACAGCAGGGGTGGTCTCAGCGTCTCCTCTGCAGATGCCTGTGGGCCAAGTGAGAGGCTGCCTGCAGGACAAGAACCTCTCACGCACCCCAGCAGTGGTCCGTGCTGACCTTCCGTTAGTGTGCAAGTGCTTCACCCCGTCCTCTCTCTTCCACTGCAAGCATCATCCTTGACCTTCTGAACCATTGACTAGACCAGAATTCCTGATGGCAGGCTTCAGTGGAGCCCATGGTCACTCAATGTCAGCACTGTTGACAGCTTGTACTGAGTAATTCTCTTCTTTTGGGGGGTGCCCTGTGAATGGCAGGGTGTTCAGTAGCATCCCTGGCCTCTAGCATCCCCTGCCCCCACCTTGACAACCAAAAATGTTCCTAGACTGTGCCTAGTGTCCCCTGGGAGTGCGCCTCTGTGTAAGGATCCCTCCCTAGCCTGCTCTCAGGCTGAGGATCCCGGGCTGCCTCTCTCTGCTGACCACAGTGCGCCCGGCAGGCCACCTTCTGAAGTCCCCACCTCTCGTCCTTCCTCCTGGACCGCTTAGGCTTTTGTGACCTCCCGGGTTAGAATAGAGAGCTCTCTGGAAGAGCCTGTGCTGTCTCTTCCACACCCACTCACCATAAGTGGGTCCCTCAGAGGACAGGCTTCGGAATTCAGGACAGTTCGGGTGGTTTCTCTTCATGACCCTGTCCCCTCCCACCTCGTCCACAGCTGAAGGGAAATGGACAGCTGGAATGCCTTCTGATGCCCCCATGGGGGAGGAGACGGCTGTGGGGGGAGGGCAAGGGGCGGAGATCGGGGGTAGGCCTCCGTGCAGTGGATGCCCAGCTGATGCATGGGGACTGGCGGATTTCACTGCTGGGGCAATGGCAGTTGTGTATCTGGGAGATGCTGCGTGGAGCCTCTTGTGCAGGGTGAAGGAGCATCTATAAATGCTCCCTTATTTTCACTCATTCATTTAGGAAACTTTTCTGGGGCAGTTACCCTGTGCTGAAATGCAGAGATGAGAGACAGGAGACACACAGTCACCGCGCAGGTGTGCCTCGGCCGAGGGCCAGATCAGCAGACACCGGCATCCAGGAAGTAGATCCACCACTTCCAGTTAGCGCGGTGTGTTACTTTGCAAAAAGTTTCCCTAAAGGGCGTTTTCAAATAGTGAGCTCACAGACACTTCTCTAGCAAAGAAACCTTTTAGGAGGAGCTTTGAAAAGTCATGTTTATTGCTTGAAATGGGTTATACCTGTCTCCAGTGTTCTCAATACAATGTGGTGCTGGTGTGTTCAGCTAAAAATGACTCTGCAAATGCTGGTGGATTTAGTTCTAAGTCATTTGTAGAGTGGAGGGTAGGCAGGTCTCAAATGACCACCCTGCCTGCCCTCTCTAGCTGAGTGGTCATTTCCACCTGCCATTGGAGACTTGAACCTTGGCCGGGAGCATGCAGGGCACTGAGCAGTGACTAACTCACGTGGTGACAGGAGATCTCAGGATTCAAGAGCCTCCTGGTTTGTACTGTTAGAGAGGGATCCTAAGGGGTGGGGGCAGGGTTTGTGGAGAAAGACCCTCTTCCGGTTCTTTCTGTGCTGCCCTCGTGGGTGCAGCGCTGTGAGTGTAGGGTGCTGGGTGCTGACCGTCCGCAGCAGTGAGAACCTGAACGGAGCCTCATGGCCTCATTGATTTCATGGTGAGCAACTTCTGTCTGATCCTCCTCAAACAGTAAAGGTCAGGTCAGTGACTCAAAAATGACCTGCCTGTAAGAGACTGGTGATTTGGTTACCTTATTGAGACTGGTCCAGAACGGAGTCTGGCATTTGAAAACACTAGACAGAAAAGATGTTAAAATAAGTTGGAGGGGATGGGGGCGGGGTGGCGTGACCGCGAAGCATAGCAGTTTCTGTTGTCTCAGGGAGTAAGTTTTATTCCTGCCAATGACTTACAGATACTTTTTGGAGACTTGAAAGGATTAAAATGCAGACCAGTTATTTTTTAAAGGAAACGCAGTGCTCCTCGGGACCCTCAGGTGATGCTTAGGTGTTGCAAACCCTTGCACCTGGTTGTGAAGGGCAGCGGATCCACGTTCTCGCCTGTAGGAAGCAGTGTCCCCATCTTCGACATTGGCCTGGCAGGGAGCTGTCGGGTTGTTTTCAGGAACCTGTCCTGGGTCTCTTCACGGAGCACCGGGCCTGAGAGCCTCCTGCCAGGAGCCTGTCCTTTCCTTAAACAGCTGGAAGAATGCGGGTTGGTTGCACTGGAAAATCAATCCACTGGTGTGTGAGCTGAGCCACTGAACTCTGTTAAGCATTTTACTGAGTGCTGATAAGGAGACATTGGAATTCTATCCCTGACTGAAGGAGGGGATGGCGTGGTTCCGTTAACGCTTCAGGGGGAGCAGAGCAAAGGGACCCATGGGGAGCTGCGTTCACAGCCCAGCTTCCTCCCTTTGTACAAAGCTCACAAAGTCAGTGGCCTCTGTGAACCTGTTTTCTTATCTACAAACTGGGAGATAGTGTCACCACTTTGCAGGACTGTCGTGAGGAGTGAATGAAATAAGGTGCGTATGTAGTATCTAGCCTTTTTGCCCGGCGCCTGTACACTATTTTCATTTATTCAGTTATCAAACTCTCGGTGCCAGCACCCAGAGCTTGGTGATGGAAGGCATAGCTTTGCCCTCAAATCTCGCAGACTAGCGGGACAGAAACGACACCTGAAGCGATGACACAGAGGGACAACGGCTGGCTCGGGTTGCTTCGGGAGGCCTTTCTCAGGGCGGGGAGTCCAGTGCAGCAGCTGGAGAGCAGTCAGCCGCGGGGGGGGGGGGGGGGGGGGGGGGGCTCACACTCCAGGCAGGGGGCCTGTGTGTGCATGGCAGTGTCATGCACGACTCCCAGGAGGTCATTCGGCTGGTGCTCAACACAGTGGCATGGGTGTCAGAGGGGCATCTGCGAGCAGGAACCGCCTCTGCTGGTAGATTGTGCCCTAGTCACCTGACCTGCTGTCCCAGGGTGCACTGGGGCACATCCCCTCACTCATTCAGGCCCCAGTGCAGGTGCCACCTCCTCCAGGGTGCCTCCCCGTGCATGTTAGGTCCAGTGAGCGTCCTTGCCGGGCTGCCACAGCGCTGTCACTTCTCAGGCATGTTGTCACAGCTAGTGTGAGGGTGCTGCTGACACTCACAGGTGACAGGCTTCGTAAGGGCGGGCTCTCTGCTGTGTCTGCAGCCCGAGGTGTGACACTTGGCACATGGCGATTCTCTCTCCAATTACCCCATGTGTCTGGCACCTGAGCCAATAAACACTTGTTAAATCGGATAATGAAACTCCATCCACACATGCACACTCACACACGCACACCCGGCCTCAAGCATCCACGTTCCTGCGGGGTCTCTTGGAATTCTCCTGCGTGGAGCACTCTTGACCGCTGCTCTCAGTCAGAAGCTGGGATACTGTCGCTGGGTCTCCTGTCTCCACCTGATCTCCGCTGGAAGCCCCGACCTCTGCGCGGTGTGGGCCAGTCTCCTAGACAGTGCTGTGTCTAGGTCTGATGACCTCTCTTGCAACGTGGTGTGGAGAAATGAACAGGCCCTGGGAAGAAGTGAAAGTGGGTCAGGGGAATCGAGGTGCTCTACAGGCCAGATATAGTACTGGGGTTGGAGGGGAGGGGCCGGAGTAAACCAAGCAAAGGCCGTGTGTTTATGAGGCTGCTGGAGCTGACACCTTCGGGGCTGTCTTCCCGGCCCACCATCCCCCTTCACTGCACCTGCCCTCGGGATGGGCCCTGGGCCCACACCCGCTCAGGCTCTCCCTCTGTGAACTGCAGATGAAGGTCTAGTCTAGGGTGTCCCACACTCACTCGTCTGTGAGTGCGGGAGATGCTGGGAGGTGGCTGCTCTGGCTTCAGTGTGTCTGGCTGGGGAGCCAGAGAAAGCTGGTCTACGGAGAAGAATAAGGCAGGTTGTAAAGCCCGGGCCACTTCCAGGGCTGCCCGCAGGTCCTGTCTCTCTCTCAGGCCGGTGTCTTGCCGCAACTCCCCCAAGTGCCCGAGCCTACTCCGCAGCATCGCAGCTACCTTTCTGCAGGCCCTCTCGGAGCCTTCCCAGCACGACCCGCTCAGAGCAAGGTTTTCTCAGCGTCTTCTACTTGGGCCGTGGGGAACGAAACAAGGGCGTGTGTACCCAAGAACTTCCGCTGGAAGTGACATGGGGCTTCCTGCCACTGAGATGAAGGTGATCCCAGAGCCTGGGTCTCGGGGGTCGCCAGGAAGAGGCGGCACCCGGGACTGGCAGGATGGAGTGTGTGCTCCTCCGGGTCAGGCAATGGGGCAGATGTTTTAAAGACGTGATGACTTGGTATCAGTTCAGCCATGAGTGCGTCTTGATCAGGAGGGTACAGACCGACTGTATTTCCTCGCTGCGGAGCCTATAGAGGGACTGTGCAGTTAGGGACCTGGTCCCTCTTCTGGTGGATGATGGTGACAAGCCCTTGGACAGTTGCCTAGGATAGGGGCACGCATTTTTCTCTCGCAGCCTGAGTCGGCCTTGATTTATGACGGCATCTGGGGTCGTGGGAAAGAAATGGCTCCTCTCGGGTGATTTACCACGCACGAGGCTGGAGGCCGTTTGGGGCTCCCGAGACTTCTCAGAACAGTCGTCTGGTCTGACAGGCGATCTCTGCGACATTCAGATTTTCTCCTTGTCGGTCGGCCGTGTGTTGTCTGTTTGATGAGGTAAGGCGTGGTTAGGAAATTATTTTTATGCTTCTTCACCATCCACTTCATAACAGTGCAGGGTTGTAAACATCTGGATATGTCCTCCAAGGTTTATTCCAAAGGGTCGGAAGAAAGGTGTTTCTTACTGAGTGTTGATTTTGACTCCTTATTTTTCTATTTACAAGGTGAGTCTGCTCATTTCCAGTGAACGTATATTACGAGGTTCTCTTCTTAAAAGAAGGAACAGACTTTCAACCGTGGGTGTGAGACGGTGGGGTCTTGTGCATTCTCTCGTCCGTGCACGTGTGGGAGTTTAATAGACACTTTTCACGGAGAAATGTGTTGTGCTGGCATGTGGCGCCTAGGACAGACCTGATGTCCCCTCCACTGTACATTTTAAAAGAGCACATTGGCCGTTGATATAGTTTGAAGACCTTGTAAATGCGTGACCCGGAACGGCAGATTTCAAGTTTATCCAAAGTCTTTTACTTTCAAGTCAGCATTGTCTTTTATTAAATATTCATCCTAACATTATTTTGTAGATGTGTCTGATTTTTGCAGTGGCTGTATTTTCAAAGTGACAAGTAGGTAAAGTTTGTATAACTAGAGTTTATTCTGAAACCACTAGAGAACGGGCTCCCGGCGTGTGTGGGGGGATTGTGTTTGCTCTACCCGCAGGCTGCGTTGCACCTTGTGATTCTCCCAGAATCTCTCTGGGGGTTTCACTGTGGCGGCTGGAAGGTGAAGAAAAAAACCCACGGGCCAGGCAGGGGCTTCTGAAAATCACTGCATGAATTTCAAACACCGCTTGTGAGAGAGCTCATTTGTAAATGGTGGAGACGATTCAAACGTGAAAACTACTGCGAATGCACATCCACCCACCTGCCCACTCACCCACCCATCCCTCCACTCATCTGTCTCTCCATCCACCCAGACGGCAAATCATTCACTGCTTCTAAGAGGCAGTAAATATATTCATGTCTAAGATAAACATACACTAAGTACGTAGTACAGTTACTATTTCCTAGAAAATTACATAGTGGGGAGGCAAGAGAGACACGTGTCGGACCAACCACGTGTTTCTCGTTGGCACTTCCCCAACTGAACGCCCCGGAGGCCGTGTTGGATCAGCCTGGCACTGAAGTCTGTACTGGTCACGTCCCTGCCTGAGAGTTTACTGGAGGGTGCCACCCACCACTAGCTAGTGACGGCAGGACAGGGTGTCGGGCCCCAGGGAGTGTCTTGTTCTCTCCCTTTTCCTTTAAAAACCTTGAGCTTGGCCGCTCTCATCAGAGTTCTAATTTGTTCATTTGATGTATCGTAGCCAGTCAGCCTTTTTCCCTCTTTCATGAAATCATGCAACAACAAAGCTCTTCGACTGGATTGATGAGATGAAGCTACTAGCCCAGAACTGTCTTCCCCCCGTTTCTTGCTGCCGGCGTTCTGTTTCTTCCCGGCTCCAGGGAAGGCAGCCTGAGACCCACGCGTTTCTCTCCCTCTAATGAGGGCCCAGCAGAGACAGCGGTGCTTTTCAAAGGGGCGGGGGTTTGCTCGCGGCTCCGCCTGCTCTGCGTGGCACAGCCGCACATTGTGTCCCAGCACTTTTCACGATCCCTTCGGGAGAAAATCCACACGTCCGTACATAGGCACTCTCTTTTAACGCTCTTCTGTTGGCTGTTCAGCTCAGGAGCCGTAACACTGTCCAGCTCAGAGAGAGGGGAAGGGGGCGCTGTCCCCAAGGGGCACCTCCACTTTTGTGTGTTGACGAAACTCTGAACATCCTGCTGAATGTGTCTGTTACTTTCCAGGGGCTGGAGTCTCTTCTGCAGTCCCCTGCCTGTGTGGGGGGCATCTGAGACTCCCAGACATGGCCGGGTTGTTGGAACAAACTGTCGCTCCCACCCAGCCCTCTCTTCCTTTCTCGGTCTCCTCTCTCCTCCACCCCCAGCTTTTCTCTGGGCCGACCCTGTGGAAGTCTGCTCACCGACCGAAGGCTGTGCCTCTCTGGAACTGATGGTCCCTGGTGGCCCCGGAGTGACCCAGAGTCACTGGAATCCTCACCCAGGGTGCCGGGCTTCTCCACTGCCTGCTGGTTGCTGTGGCTCCCTTGGGGAGGGAGGAGGCCCGAGCAGCCAGGGTCCCTGCCACCATGGGCCTGGTCCCAGGCCAGGAGGTGCTAATACTTTTCTTCCCGTGACTTGGTCTCTGGTCCCAGCATGGGACAGCCTCACTGTCTATGTAGAGGCGTCTGTGTTGCTTTGGGGCAAACGCTGTATAAAGAAAAGAGCTATGATTGCCCCTTACGTGACACGAAGTGGTCCCTGTGTAGTGCGTCATTCGCACACATCTGGTCACCGTGCTGGCCCTCCCTCGGCTCTGTGTGTGGACCAGGACTGCCAAGAATCTCCGTGGGCCTTCGGCAGCTCAGGACGCTTGGCAGAGTTCCCCTCGGGGGGCCCCTTGGAAGACATGTGATCGCGGTTCCTGGGTACAGAAACAACACCAGGGGGGTGAAGAGACCATGCGGGGATAGTGTTGTTTTTGCCTCGAGGTGAATACCTGAGACTCGGGGGCCGTGTGAGAGGTTATGGGGGTCCGAGTGTTAAAAGGGAAGATCTGCTCTTCACTAATGAGCAAAGGAGACCCTCTCGGAACCTGCAGCAGACGACAGCTACAGAGGAGCCACAGCGAGTTGACTGCAAATGGAAACAACTGCTGGGTTTCTGAATGAAGTTCAAGGTCAGGGAAGTGCCCAGTGGAAGGAGAGGGTGGGGTTCGAATGGCGACAGTTCTCATGGGAAGCATGCGTGGAGGCGGCAAAACTGAGGGAGGAGAGGTGTTGGCCACTTTATGGGGTTGCGAGGGGCACGTGGAAGCCATCTCCGGTGGGTCGGGGCACTGAGCCCCGTTGGGCGAATGCCCAGGAGTGGCGTTCCTGGGCCGGCCTTGCTGGGGACAGATGTCAGTGGGGCCTCCAGCAACCCCACTTCCCGGTTGTCAGCACTGGAACAGTCGTTCTTCGGGAGTGTGGGCAGGGCCTGGAGCGAGCTTCCCGCCCACGGAACACGGGCCTTGGAGGGATACAGCCCTAACCCAAGTTATGCTGTGTGGCCTGCACCTCTGTCTTGCCAGCAGGCTCTCCTTCCGTCTCCTCTCTCCCCAGCCAGCCTGGACGAGACATCTGGCGACGTTGGGGGCCCATGTGGCGGAGAGTGGCCTCCGGCCGACAGCCAGCAAAACAAGCAAAGCATTCAGTCCTCTGACCTCGTGGACCCAGAGGCCGCCCGCCAGGCACCCAGGGGGACAACAGGGCCTTCCCTGGTTGGGCCGCGGTGAGGACCAGCCCCGGCTGGAGTTGGGGTCTCAGCTCCGTGTCTGGGGGGAGCGGAGAACAGGCCTGCGGCTTGTCTGCTTCGAGGGCCAAGGGACGGCACCCGGCACCGGGCTGCCTGAATTCCAGTCTCAGTGCTGCCGCTAACTGGGCATCATTGACCAGGTCCCTTATCCAGCCTGGCCGTCCCTTTTACATTTGGTGAAGGGGTTTGGCAAGATCACATCCCAAATCCCCACCAGCATAATGCAGTGACTCCATGATTTATCTCTACCCTCTGAGAACATCGTCTGTTCTGTGCTGCGGGGGTGATGGGGTGGTCTACCCCCTGAGAACATCATCTGTTCTGTGCTGGGGGAGTGTCCAACCTTTTGGCGTCTCTGGGCCACACTAGAAGGAGAAGAGTTGTCTTGGACCATGCAGTAAATACACTGTGACATGTAATCACACACACACACACACACACAAAAAAAACCCTCAATGTTTTAAGTAAATTTAAAATTTTGTGTTGGGCCACATTCATAGCCATCCTGGGCTGCATGCAGCCCGCAGGCCATAGTTGAACCCCAGGTTTAGAGGTTAAAGAAAAATTAGGAGGCTAAACAAACCAATGACATATCTGGAAAATTAGCCCAATCCGAATCTCTGCTTCAGTCCATAAGGGACAAAGCCCACGACTGGACTACCCGTGCTAAGTCTGCGGAAAGTGGCAAACCTGAATAAAAGAGTTCCTTTTCATTCCACCACTCTCATTTTCTATTTCTTTTGGTTCGTTGGCCAAAAATATATTGACCAAATCTTCTTTGATGAATCACGGTGGACACAAAACTCAGGAGATTTCGCGGTTGCATTTCAAAGCTTTGAAGATGAGAGGCATAATACTTTAGGTTTCTAGAGCATTCCTTAAAGAAAATGGGGGTTTCAGCAGGGCTGCCGAATGCCCACCTTTCGGGGGGCAGAAGGGGCGACTGGTAGGCCTGACACTGGTCCCCCGGGTTGGTTCTGTGAGACACTCACAGGGCTTTGAATGCGTTTTTTGAAAAAGTTGCACCGCTGTGGCAGCCACCTGAAAGCTCAGGTGAGCGGCTGGTGCCGACAGAGTCAGCGGGGTGGGAGCCGTTGGTGGAGGTGAGAGAGAACAGTGGGAAACGTTGAAAGGTGGTGAGGAGGCCCAGCTTTGGGGGTTGCCCCTTCGAGAACAACTGCAAGGGGAGCCACTCTCTCCACACCTCCCCCACCCTTACAGAGTGCTTTGTTCTGCCTGTGGCAGGTGCTGATGAAAAGAGCGTCAGACACACAGGGAGGGCTCGGTGGGTGTGGGCTTCGTCCCTCTCTGCTGTGGCAGCAGGAGCTTCCTTTGATGTCACGGGGAACCCGAGGTTGGCCTTCTGCTTTCCTTCCTCTCCACAAACAGGCACCATGACTTCCTGCCCGGCAGGCTGTGGGCGGCAGAAGGCTGGGGGAGGACTGTGGAAAGGTCCATTCA
This sequence comes from Tonatia bakeri, assembly GCA_004024845.1. Classification (NCBI taxonomy): domain Eukaryota; kingdom Metazoa; phylum Chordata; class Mammalia; order Chiroptera; family Phyllostomidae; genus Tonatia; species Tonatia bakeri. The sequence continues at coordinate 46,951 of PVIA01010507.1, forward strand.
TAGAGGCCTGGTGTCCTTCTGGGGCTCTCAGAGCCCCGGGGGCATCTGTGAGCTGTGCAGGCTCAGTCGGGATTTCGGCACGAAGTGCTCCGTCATCCTGTTCAGGGCTCTGTCGTGTGAGTGGCTCGCCATTCTGCGTGTGCTGCTAAGAAGGACGTGGTGGGGCAGCAGAAACGCCCAGCTCTGACATGGATTTACATTTCATACGTCTGATTAAAAGGGAGGGAGGGGGCTCTGTCCACAGGCGCCTCCTGAACAAGGCCCTGGGGAAACTGCAGGCCCCCGTCACTCTCCAGTTCCTCATTCCCCGAGACGTGTTTGCTGCCCGTGTTTCTCTTACATTTGTTATTGCATTTTTTCTGTGCAGTTGAATTTCTGTCCTTATTCTGAAAAGAAACATTCACAAATCCATTTATATAATCCAGATAATTCCCTGATAAGTAGTCAGCTAAGTGGGTTATATATATATTTTTAATATTTATTTTTAGAGAGGGGAAGGGAGGGAGAAAGAGGGAAACATCAATGTGTGGTTGTCTCTCCCATACCCCCTATTGGGAACCTGGCCCGCGACCCAGGCATGTGCCCTGACTAGGAATCGAACCCATGACTGTTTGGTTCCCAGGCTGGCACTCAGTCCACTGAGCCACACCTGCCAGGGCAGGTTATATTGTCAAGCTGTTGAAACGCATGTGTATTTAACTTGCTTTAGAAGCTACCATTAGACAAGAAGGAAACACATTTTACCAGAAATATTTTAATGAGCCATTTTCAAAATACATTCTCATTGAAATAAAATATCCATAATGATGTATATGCTGTAAGTGTACAGCTGGATGGATTTTTACAAAGTGGACATTTCCCACATCCAGACCAAGAAACAGAATATTACGGGCGTGCAAGCAGTTTATTTGTGACCCCTGTGTAGGAGCTCTCCCTACATAAAGTGATTTAAAAAGCCATATGTTTTCACTCTGATGCAAAGGTGGCTTCCTACAGAGGCGGGAGGTGGTCCAATGGACATCTAGCCAGACCCTGTCTGTGTGAGGAGGCTGTGTCCACCACTGGCACGTCATTTGATGACCCTGGTGTCTTCCAGACATCCTAACAAGGGGGTCCCACCATCCTTCTTGGGAGCTTCAGGCTTACTTCATAACCGTAATGTCCCTTTCAAAGAACTGTCTTCTGGATAGCTCTCTGTGCTGAAATCCCTCCTGCTCACGTGTGTTTGTCCGCCCGTGTCACCAGCTGCCTCCACACGTGGGTCCAAGTTAAAGTTCTAGGCTGATGGGTCTAGTCTGCTAGTCTCTGTCTGGTTCCGTGGACTGCTTTATTTGGGGGCAGAGTGGTTCTCCCTGCTCTTTGCTAGTGTCACGGTACTGGATTGGACACTGGCTGCTGCGTGTACGGGAACGGGAGAGACCGTGTTATTGATCGCTGGTGCTCAGAAAGGGGCCCACGTCTTCTGTGTCCAGCCCTTAGTGCGGGGGGCTGAGTCAGCCTAGCTGGGAACTGACCCGAGTCTGGGGTTGGGGGTTCACTTTAGCCCACCCCAGCAGCACTGGATCTGTGCGTGTATCCTAAGGAGCGGATTTCCCACCTTGCCCCAAAGTGAGCTGGCTCTGCTGCCCTTCCTGTTCCAGGAGAAGTAGGTTTCTGCTGCCCTTTCTGTCCCAAGGCACTGCTTTGTGAGGGAGAAGGGTTGGGAGAGTGGGCAGGCTTCGAGCCATTCTCGCAGCCCCTGCTCACCCTCCACAAGCCTGGGCCACCCTGGCCGGTTCTCCCTGTCCCCTGCCCCGCACCCGCTCCTCCTAGTGAGTTCTGTGGAGGCTCAGCGTGGGTGTGCCTCCCCTGTGTCTGAGTCTCGGAGCTCTCCCACACGGATCCACTAGTCTGCACTCCGCCTCGGAGGACTCATCACAGGTTCAGCTGACTCCCTCCTGCCCCTGGTATGGAAGCTGCCTCTTTCCCCCTTGCTTAGCTGTAGGTGACTCAGGGAACATCACCTTTGGACCACTTGTTGCTCTGGATTTCAGTCAACTGGTTTGCCTGGCGACCTTTGCTCTCTGCTGGGCTCAATAAATGCTGCAGTTTTGTAGGTAATCCATCTCTTTCCTTGTTGTTCAGGTAACATTCTCTTGGTTCTTCCCACATCACAAGGAGAAGTAGAACTTGGTTGTAAGTTTTAAACTGATGTTGAGTCTGTGTGTGTTTTTGGTGTCGGTGATATTATCAACTTACCAAGAGGTAAGAGGCAGTTCATACCACTGCATACTGAAATCCTTCCTCAGCTGCTGTGACCCCTCTAGGGTCCCCGGTTGGCCTCGTGAAGACAAAGATTCCTGTTTTAGGAACATTATCACTTTTTTGCTAATCATTTGTAAAGTGGGAGCAAAGTGGCATCTCTAGCTTAGTTCCAGGGAGGAAGCATTGACTCCTTAAGTTTTTCTAAGTTACTGTCCTGTCCCTGCCATAAAGGTGTGTCATACCTTTGCTAAATGTCTCACAGCCCACACCTGTCATTCTAAAAACTTCACGTGTCAGAGCAAGAGGGGAGGGGGTGGGGGCATTTGGGACACACCTTCTGGAGTCCTGTCCAGTGGCAACATCTCCTTGCAGACTGGCATTTTATGACAATACCTGTCCCTTAGTGTTTAATAATCTCGACCTCTGCCCCAACCTGCCCCAGGAGTCCAGCAGTTCATACACTTGGCACCAGATGCCTTCCCCACATCAACACGAGACACCCCCCCAAGGTTCTTGGACCGGGGAGAGTGGAGAGCCTGCCCTGACAGGATAGAAGGCAGGAAATTGAATGCTGCTCAGGGTGACCTGCCCTCAACACAGGAGATGTGAGACGTTTAGGAAGTGGGGTCTCTGATAAAGGCTATAGCCAGGACCCACAAAGTAGCTGAATGCAAACCAAGTGGAAGGCTTAGGATAGCTACTGTTAGAAATTCAGGATGTGATGTATCTTTGTAACTAAAAAAAAAAAATAAGTAAAGGAGAAAACTCATCCGCAGCTGTCCATCTGCAGCTGTCTGCCCGCGCTGGACTGCAGCCCGTCTGACCAGCTCTCTGCTTGTGCTTGCCCAGTGGCATGGAAGCTAACTAAGACTTTCCCTGTGAATGTGAAGGCATCATTTATTCTGTATTAGCACTGAATTTCCCTGCCAGAGTTGTCCAGGGTTTTGGAAGAGCTAGTCTGAGATTCTCTCACATAGGCAGAATAGAGCTTTTCAAGTGTCTGGAAAAGGGAATAATGGGACCAGATTTTCATTCTGAACAATCCACTCTGAAACAGAGAGGAGGCTGGACCAGAAAGGCCGCCTGGTGAGGAAGAGAAATGCTACGCTTTAGGCAGGAGAAGATACAGACCCAGCGCAGGCTTGGTCAGTGCAGATGCAGAAGGTGGGCTAGATGCTCGGGCAGCCCGGGGAGGAGTGGTAGCGTGTGGCGGGCACAGGATGGGGGTGAGGAGACCCTGATGTTCACACTGTTGTTGCCGATGAGGGTGGGTCCTCAGGGTGTGACATCCAGTCGTTTGCTTGAGGTCATTTTCAGAAGTCAGGAGAGAGGTTTGGGGTAATTGCAGTTATGAAACTCTAGGTGACAGGAGACAAATGAAGCCGTGACGCAGCACCATTACTCTCACTGATTACCTGGAGTTCTTGGTGACAAGTATCTGAATCACATGCAAAAGGTAATTTCTCCCGGAGCACTGTGGGCACATCTAAAGCAGGGGAGACTGAGTGGCCAGGCCTGGGAAACGCACCTGATGCCCGGGTTCCAGGTACCAGGAAGCAGAGACCCCTGCAAAGTTCACATCTGAGAAGCAGGCCTGGAACTGATGAACCTGACCTCCAGTGGACCTGCTGTCTTTGCTTCACTTGCTCAGGATTTACAGGCATCGGATTGGCTGAGTCTGGGTCACGTGATCTTCCTCTAGCTACACCAGGAAGTAGGGTGTTGACTCTTGTGCCTTGGTTTAGGTGGTTGGAAGCTCAACTGAGGTCAAGCTCAGAATATCACCTCTGTGAAGGCTGTACTCAGTGGGGACCCCCCCCCCACAGATGGATATCGGGGTATTCAGGAGGGGATGGGAGCTGGAAAACAACGGAAGGGTCATTATGCCTAAGGAAGGTCAGTGAGGAACAAAAGGCTAAAAATGGATCAGTGGACAGATGGACAGACATACGAACAGAAAGGAACTAGTGCAGGAAAATGAAGAAGAGTCAGAAGACAGGAGAACAGATGAAAGAACACAGGGTCACAGAAGCAAGGAAAGGGGCAGGTGGCAAGAAGCAGGGCTGGGTGGCCACTTTCAGCCCAGGTCAGTGCTCAGAGCAGTTCAGGAGGCGCGGGGGGGGGGGGGGGGGGGGGGGGG
>PVIA01010508.1:0-16076 GCA_004024845.1 Tonatia bakeri
AGTGAAATGGAGATCCTCAATGGCCATCAACACTCCACCCCACTTGTCCTGTGTGGGGTGGGTTTGTACATTAGAGCCAGATGCCATGTCCCACCACTGCAGAGAGCAGCACGAGACAGCTGGCTATGCTGTGCACTGGTAAGTGGCCCGCCAGTACTCACACACACAGGGCAACTTCCTGCGGGCCCCTGGGCAACACCTGCGAGAACCTCTGACCCAGCAGTTCTCCGCCAGCAACCAATGTGGACACACCCATATGTGCAAAAGATGCCCAACAGGAAAATCTAGAAGTCCATCTGTGTTTGTATGTGGGTGTGTATATTTCTGTAGACACACGTATGTACATTGTATATGAACTGTGGCAATCCCTAGGTTGGAACACTATGTGGCTATTGAAAAAAATAAGCAGCCACTAAGGTGAAAGTCTGTCCAAGATACTTAGATCAGTAAAAATCAAGGTTCTAAGCAGTGTTACAGTATGTTTCTATTTGTGCTGGCAAAGGGTATGTGACCATCTGTGTATGTGTATAATTTAATAAAAAAAGAGAGCTATTTGATTAGATCAGAATTTAATCTAGGACCTGCTCGGAGTGAGTGACTAGAGAATGGCTTTGGTCTGGAGTAGGAGTATATTTCATTTTTTTAGTTCTCACCCAAGGATATTTTTTTTCATTGCTTTTAGATAGAAAGGGAGGGAAGGAGGAAGGGAAGGCAGAGGAGGAGGGAGAGGAAGAATAATACTGACCGGTTGCTGTCTCGTATGCACCCTGACCATGAATAGACCCACAACCTTTCTGACTATGGGAAGATGCTCCAACCGGCAGCCATGCTGGCCCGGGCAGAGTGTATTTCATTTTTCACTATCTGTTTTTAATACTATCTGAGTCCCTACCTTAAGCATGTGGTTTGCTAATTAAGGTATTTTTAATCTGATATTAAAAGATATATTAAATGTAAAAAACCTGGAAAATACAGAAAGCATATTTTTGACAATTTAAAAAAAGGGTTATAATAACTTTATTATTAATTAATAATTATATAATTACCATTTTAAAGTTTACTACATGGATTTCACCAGATGGAAATTTTTAAGAACAGCAGACAGCCTTAACATCATTTCTGGTTATTCTGCTACTTTGTTGGAACAACTCCTAAGTAACTGAAACGGGAGAGTATTCACTCAGACCACTTCTGTAAGACAGGGCTAAAGTGAGTGGGTGCACAGGGCCTGGGGAAGGGCAGGCCACAAAGGACCCATGGTACCCTGGTGTGGGGGGTTTGTGGGGAGAGGCAGACTTGCAGCCACAAGGCAGCAGAAACAGAAACCTGGAAGTCCAAAAAAGAAGCAAGCAGCCACTGCCCATGGGCAGGCGGGAGGCTGGGCGGGGCCCCTGTGGCAGCTGTGCTGCATTCCCACGAGTCTCTGCATGTGCCATCGTCGTCGCGTGTATGTCCCATACTCTCCAGCATGATTTCAGGGCTGTGTGATGTTCCAATGAAATCTGACAACGTCGGAAATCAGATCATTGCCAATTACCAACTAAAATGCATTTTTAAAGACTGACTTTAACCACCAGCAAAACTTGACCAAGGAGCTTTTCTATTCAGACTGCAGAGCCTATTTGCAGATGTCTAGGTGTCACACAGCAGATACCGTGAGATGGTTATAAAGCTCTGTCCTCGAGGAGTTGGAAACAGGCTCAAGACTCAGACTCATCACACTGACAGGTTTGCTTCCTTCTTCTGGGATTCATCCTACCCAATTTCCATGACTTACAAGGTAGGGGACTGAAAAACAAACCCATTAGTAAACTACAAAAGAGTTTCCTCATTTATGCTGAAAGTTATCTCACAAAATGAAGGACAAACTCTTGGGACTACTAATAATGTTTGGGCCAAAGAGTAAAGCTCAGTTAGGCCATATTCAAGTTAATATTCCTTAGGGTTTAAATAACTAATTTTTAAAGTTTGCTCAAGGTCACAGGTGGTGTCATAGACATCTTCGACACAGCAGGGACTCGCTTTCTTCTTTCACTTTCACTGAATTTTCTTTTCCCCTTTAAAATTCTGTCAGGTTAGACAAAGTCTTCTGCTCCCAACATGACCACTTCACAATGCTGATGATCCAGTCAAAGGGAGAAATGCACACCTCATAATTCCCCCTCAGACAGGAGCAACTTTATAAATGAGCCAAGCCATCAAACAATCAGGTGGGCCTACCTAGCCGCAGGGCACCACTGCCTTCAGAGCGCAACTGAGGGTCTGAACAGGCCACCACAGCAGCGAGGAATCCAGACTCCGGGAGACCCTGTACACCTCTCCTCACTGACAGATTTTAGGAGTCACTGATCTTTTTGGAGAGATGCATCTTCTGAGATCAAACACCATGAGCATTAAAGAACCCAATTCCACTGAAATCTGCTTCCTTATAGCAAAGCAGGAATATAGGAGAAGCAAGCAAACCTGACTCCCAAAACAAAAGGGGACCCCACACAGCTGACAGTGTCCCAGGGCCTGTTCGGGAGGGTAGGCCCTTTTTAGTACAGATTTCCCCTGCTAGCTGAGTGTTCTAGGACCCCATCTGTATCAGTGTACCAGCTGGAGTTGTTGTGAGATGCTGCCTTTGGCTTCAGTGAATTTTATTTGAAGATTCCTTCAAAACATTTGTCTACTTCATGATGGGTGATTTATAAGTGCCCCTGCCCACACTGCGCCGAGTGTTCAGTAGTTTCTGACCAAAAACAGCATGACCTCCATGCCCCACCCTCCCTATTCAACCAGTCTCACCCCAAATGACTTTTTTTTGTGTCTCCTGATGAAAAAAGTCCTCAGAGGGAAACATTTTGTCAATGTGGAAGAGGTGAGACAAAAAATGGCAGAAGCACTAAAAGGATTCAAAATCAACGAGTCCAAAAACTGTTTTGAGCAGTGGAAAAAACATCTTGATAAGCGTACTGCATCAAACGGGGAGTACTTTGAAGATGAATGAAGTTTAAACATGTAAGAATACACAATTTTTTAATAAATAAATTCCAGTTTTCTTGGGGTACCCTTTGTATGTTCATCTAACCTTCTAAGTTTTCCCAGTTTGTTGAGCTGCTTTTAAAAAGGCATACGAGTACGTGGTCTGCTATAAAACACAATTAAGTCATGTAGCACAAACACTTTTTATACCTCTTTCAAGTCAATCCAATGCTTTAATTCAATTCGTATTTATTCTCCCCCCAACAGGGGAGGCAGCAAAGTATCCTGACCAGGTGTGGGCTTGGAGCCCAGCCTGCCCAGGTTCATTCAGGTCTGGGGCTGCCCCTTCCTAGCTGTGTAACCTAGAACAGGTCACTGTCCCTTCACCTCTCTCAGCTACTCCACCTCCTCCAGGTACTCCCTCAGCCCCTCCTCCTCCCCAACCACTCCCTCAACCCTCCACCTTTCTCAGCTATTTAACCTTCCCATCCATTCCCTCAGCCCCTCTACCTCTCCCAGCTACTCTACCTCTCCCAGCTACTCTACCTCTCTAGCCACTCCCCAGCCCCTCCACCTTTCTCAGCCCCTCTACCTCTCCCAGCTACTCTACCTCTCTAGCCACTCCCCAGCCCCTCCACCTTTCTCAGCCCCTCTACCTCTCCCAGCTACTCTACCTCTCTAGCCACTCCCCAGCCCCTCCACCTTTCTCAGCCTCTCTACCTCTCCTAGCTATTTCCCTGGAAGAGGCTACAATGTAGCCCACCTCTGGGGACAAAGCTATGTGAATGAGGACTTATAAAGTGCATGCGCACACACACTATAGGAGTGGACTTAAATAAAACAGCCACACAGAATGGCACTGTGACCTCATGGTAGAGATGGACACTCTCCAGTGCAGAAAAAGTTCTGACCAGAATTTCATGGCCACATGGGCCACATCCTACAGAAACAAGTACAGGAGGGGAAGAAGCAGGTTTTCTTAGGCACACCTGGTGAGACAGGTTTTAGGAGTTGCTGTCAAATAGAAAGAGACTCACAGAACTCAGGAAGTAGTCTAGGGCCACGGTTGCAGCCGCAATGCTTCCTCCAGGGCCATGCAATCACCTACAGACCAACTGGGCTCTGGAATGGTCTATGGCACCAGGGATGGAGCATGTCACAGTGAGCAGGGCTAGGAACCCCGCTCCGTGAAATTCTGTCTCCCACTGTGCTTACAGCTGATGTTCCTGGTGCCTGGAGCAGCAGCCCCCACCCTTCCTTCTCCAGGAACTCAAAGCAGAGACAAGAGGTATCCTGGCCACACAGCAGGCACTTCAGAAATGGTGGCTCCTTCTTCTCTTTGCTATTTCACAGGTGGTTAATGCATCACAGAATCTGCCCAGAACCATCTAGAATCCGAGACTGGCTCAAGATTGCACTCTGGGCTGCCTATGGCAGCACCATGTACCCCCAGGCACTCACAACCCTTCCAAGCGCCCACAGCCAGGGGTTGGGCGAGAGCAGGTGTGGTTTCACTGGGGACTGGCCTCCTTTGCCCTGTGCCTGGCCCCTAGACCCAGCCCAGTGGCAGAGGACGAGGCAATCTCCTCTCCACCACAGCAGGAGGGACAGGCCTCAGAGCCTCAACAAGCCAAGGCCTGAGACAGGATTTTTTTTAAAGTCTTAAAACCACAAAATACTGCTCTTAAAATTCCTTAAAATTGCACAGCAGAGTCAGAGGCAGGGCAGCTCAATCACAGGCTGTTGTCCAACGTGGGTCGGCACAGAATGAGCCAACACAAAGCCCATCCTTTTACCCTGGCCTCCCCCGAGGCCGTGGCCATTAAAGAATCCACACACTCTGGCAAATGTTCCACGAAGGCCCCAGGTCACCTCCCTCCTGACAAGACAGAAAGAACGTTCACCAGTCCATCACCTCAGGCCGCCAATTTCTGCCTCAGTCTGATGTCAGACTTCTGACTGTTCACTCTTTGGTGCATGTACTATCCGCACAAGCCTTCTATCTATTCACCAGCGTCCACACCCTCCACAGTGGCATCCAGGAATGCCTGCTCAGCCCCTGGTGTTGGTGAGCACCTTGCAGCCAAGACTGTGGTGCCTCTGAATAATGGTCAAACCACACCAGCCCACACCCATCAATGAAGATCAAGTGGCTACTGTGGAGGGGTGGACTGGCTTCCCAAGAGCACTCAGACTGGGCCAGGGAGACAGCTCCACATGGAGCTAAGAGGAGAAGGAAGCAAACACTGCCGGGCCCCACCTGAGGCCTGAAGAAGTCCCAGTTTTCCTAACCTGTCTCTGCCGCTAAGATACTTCCTGTCCCGCCATCTATCTCCATGCGTGCAAATGGCATAATGCAACCATTTCCGTATTACCAGCAAAGGTGTATCCCCAAGTAAGCACCACCACCAAGGAACCTTGAGGGGATGCTACCTGAGTCAGTCACTCTGCCAATCAATCTGCCCTCAAGGCTCTTCCAGATGTTTCCAGGCCAGTTGCTCTGGTTCCTCCCTAGAGTCTGGCACTGGCAGGAGAAGAAACAACCTAAAATGATGTCATCCTGGCTTCAAGGGGCCTCAGTCTGTCTGACCCAAAAGTGGTACAAAAGCCGTCAGGAAGGCCATTCTCAGAAGGGTGTGTCATACAGGGCCTGAGGCCCGTATTGGAAAATCAAATGCCTATATCCCTCAACATGGCAGGAAGAGCCTGGGAGTAGCTTTTGCTTCAATCCCCAGTGTGAAGGGAAGTCGGGTCATAGCCACTGGAAGTCACCAAGTACCCAGATTCCAGGGATTTGTTCTGTAGCCACCACACAGGGAGTCTACCCACATTCTACAAGCCTCTGCTAGCTGTACCCATCCTATTAACGTGCAACCTGCTCCCAGAGCTGGGCCTAATATTCCCCAGAGTCCTTGGGTGGCCTGTCCTTCCATTTCACAGGGGCTGGAGTGTCCCTATCTGAAGCCCTGAGTCATCTTCCAGATGATTCAGAAGGTGTGAGACAGAATAACAGTAGCTGGTACATCACCATCACCAGGTTATCTTCCAGGTAAGAGAACGGCTGATGAGGGTTAACAGGCCCTCATGCTGTCTGGCCCTGGCTATCCCCAAGGAGGCCTCCCCTCCTGGGGATTGTTGTTAGGGGGCAAGTTAGGAATGGAGGTGGAGTGGTCTCCTCAGTTCCTGCAGGAGCATTGATCCTCACTATTCATGGGAACTAAAATCAACTGGAAAACCTAAAAGAGGTTCTAGAACGTTCTTGCGTTATCATAAGCTGGCCACCCCCTCCATACCCACCTGTCCCAGCAGAGGACTCATCCTGGCCCAGAACAAATCAGCTCCCACTCACACAAGCACAGAGTCAAGATGCCCTACTCTGCATGGGGTATGGTCATGTCAGGTGCTGGCCAGGGATGGGATGCAGCCACACGCGCCACACTGGGAACTCGGGGCACCCACATCCAGTGATCAGGGACGTAAGGAAAGGACTCAAGGACAGAACAGAGGGGACTCCATATGTGGTTCCTGGAACAGTGCCAGCCAGAGGAAAGGGCTCCATTTCAGGACCCTTTTTATTGGGACACATGCTCTTGGTAAAGGAAATGTGGGTAAGTATCCTTCACTATCCTTTGGACTTATCAAGCTAATAGAAAATGGGCGTGTGTGTATACACCACACCGCACAGTTCTATGGAAGGTGACACAGCTTGGAAGCCTTGTTTCCCATAGAACTGAACCTGGAACATCACCAGCTGGCTATGCCACCCCGCCAGGTGGGGCCCTAGGCTGCCCCACTGCATGGCTCACTCCTCTGCTCCTGGCAGCCTCTCTTTGCTGAGTGCCAGTAGGGGTGTCACAGAACCACTCCCTTTCAATACCTTTCGATACCAACCCACACTCAAGCCAGGTGCCTGGGTCATCCTGTGAGCACGGGTACCCCAAGAAATATAAGTGCAGGCCTGTCGTGTCCAGTGGGCTCCTGATGACCCCCATCCCCAAGGAGAGTTACTGCCTTTTCTGTGCCAAGGGACACTAGGTGAGAACTTCTTGGGGCATGTGGCCACCTGCAGATGACCCAACAGGCAGAGCCAGCACAGCAGCCGGGTCCCTCAGGTGGGCTGCTGCCCTGTGTGGACACAGGCGCCCGGCGTGCTGACCTCAGACAAGCGCGGCCTGGTCATGGTCCCAGGTCTCTGGTCCTGGGGGCAGGTCCTTCACTTGCCTGCAAGACTGCTGACGGCCAGGCCTCTCCGGCATTTCTGCTTTCCCCAGACCAAATGGCAGGACGTGGTCCAGACAAATTGGGGGTGGTATGGGTGCACTTCCTGAAATGGCACTTCCTTATGGTCTTAGTGGTCACAAGTTCGGGACGAAGCAACCCCCACTGTCGCAGCTGCTCTCTAGGATTCACACTCTGTCAACCAGTGCTGCCCAGTCACATCCCTGCCGAGGAGATCTGAGCCCCTGTGTGCCAGACACTGCAAAGGATGTGGGCTGAGTCTACAGGGGTCCATGGAGGAGCCAGTATGGGCATGGTCATACCTGTGGCTGTCCAGGGAGGGTGCTGGACTATAGAGGAAAGGCAGGGAGTCCTCAGCCAGGTGCAGGCAGGGCTCTCAGTATGGCGCAAATGTCAATTCAGCAAGTCCTCAGAACCTCTGCAGCCCAGACATGAAGAAACTGAGGCAAAGACAGCTCCCCGTCCTGTCTGGCCCTCCACCTCCACCAGGACACAGTCTCCCCAGCACTGGGACCTGACGACTCTAATGGGAGCCTGACATCCAGGCATGGGATGGTGGGCATCCCTAGAGAGGAAGTACCTCCCAAGGACAGCAGAAAAGAAGATCGGACCTGGCCCACCATGGGTGACTAGGAAAAGCAGGATACTCATTGTTATGTTTGACCTTGTCAGTGGCCAATGCCATTCTCCTTGGGACTGGCTGGGCCCACCCAACCCAGCTCCATCCAGCCTTTCATGTCCTTCACATGGTCACCAGAAGCTCCAGGTCTGGAAGCTGTTACGAATCCCAGGGTGGTTTGGAGAGGGAACACGCAGGGGACCCTGGATGCAAGTCTCCTTGTCTTAGGCCCAGGAAGCACCTACACCCAGAGCAGCCCCAGCTCTTCCAAGATGATGATTACCAACCAGGCACCTGACCACCTGACCGGACTTAGGGCAGTCCCTCCCTCCACCCATCAGGAGTCACTCCCCTACCCAAGGCTATTTGGAGGCCACACCTCACCCTCTGGTTTCTTTAGTATTAGCCTTGTTCGTCCCCGTGAGAGGGCAGGGAGACACATCTAGGAAGCAGACTTCCCCATCACTACAGCAAGAGTCTTCTGGGGCAGGAAGATGAGTGAGTCAGGTCAACGAATGGCACCAGGGATGTGCTGACTCCTCACAGAGACTCCTGCAACAACCTGATTAGCCAGCAAGCATTACACTATCATCCCCACTTTCCAGATTAGAAGACCAAGGCTTGGAAACTTCCAGAAGCCACACCAGCGTCCAAAACCCAAAGTCTAACCAGGGCCTGCTCCCAGCTCCTTAGGGCCAAAAAGCTGTATTTGCCCTCCTACATGAGACCCCCTAGGGGACTACCAAGTCCCTCACCAGGCTCACTTACATCCTGTTTCTTATCAAAATCTCCAACTTGCTCCAAGTGAGGAGTCTAGCAGGCACTTTATATAGGATGGAGATGTCCTCCAAAGGAAGTCTGGGAGGGTCGCCTTGCCAATAAATGTAATATTGCTAATCAGGCCTGTCAAGAGTGTACCCTACTCATTTTTTTTCTTGGCAGCTTTAAGAAAAAGCATAAAAAGGAAATAAGTCACAGGAACTGAAGCGAATGAAGGGTGACTAGTCTCATGGGTCAGAACATGTGCCTTCTAGGGCTCTACTCAATGTCAAGCAGATGACTATGAAACCTGATTGAAAACTCTAACTAAACACTTACCTGGACATTTCCAAAGTTGCTGCTTCACCCTGACCCATGGTCAGAAGGGGCACTGAGCAGCAGCTCTCTGCAGAGGAAGATGCTCAAGTCCAGCTGCCCAGGACAGGCACCAGAAGTGACAGAAAGTTCTAGAAATATCTAAGTCACAAGGTGGGGGACTACTCAGAGCCAAGGATATACATCACAAAATCTCAAAAATTGAATTTTTTTGTAATACTCTCAACTTGCAAACTAGAACTTGAAGTACCTGCTCCAGCTTGCGCAGCTCACCCTGCTGCCCCAGCCCCCACCCCAAAAGATCCCCGGGGAGCAACTTTCTTCTAAAACACATAAAACAGTGTGGACCCCCCCACTGTGGGGGAGTGGCCCCTCAATCTTCAGTGGGAAATAATTTCCTGTCCCCCTAGGAGATGACTGCCACCTGGCTACAATGCCCCCATCCAGGGCAAGAGCCCACACCTGACCAGATGCAGGGCCTATGAACCACTGCTTCCCAGACCCAGAAAAAGACCTGTAGAAGTTCCAGCTCACAGGTGAGGGCGGAGACAAGGGGGCCTTCCAGAAGAGCCTGACTAGCTCTGCCATGCTGTTTCCTCAGCCTCAGCAATCCCACAGGTTCAAAAGAATGCCAGCTCAGGAATGTTTATCTCCACATCATTTAACAGTAAAGATGTATCATCTAAATGTGTGCCCATCAGAAACTGGCTAAATAAGTAGTAACATTACAGCACACTGCGTAGGCAACACAAACCGTCAAGTCAATGCTTACTGACAAGTACAGATGAACACAATACATTATTAAATGCAAGGAGATGATAAAACAGCACTTAAATGTAAGCTTATTCAGGTGGAAAAAGGACCACTCATACCCAGAAGGGCATAGGTGGCATATGTTCCAAGCACACAGCACTCACCCTTGACTCCTGGGTCCTCACAGGACAGCACTACCTGCCTTTACAGGTGAGCTAGATGATGCACCTGACCTCAGAGTTGTGACCACCTATCAGAGGCAAAAGAGGAGCGCAAGGTGTGAGCAGTGAGCAGTGCCCAGTGTTGGGTGGACCTTCAGGGAAATCTTTAAATACCTTCTTTGGACTTTCCTGTATCTTCTAATTTCTTTACATTGGATAATGCATTTTTCAGCATTATTCTTTTTTCCCAATATTTTTCTTACAAAACAACCATGTTCCAAATATCAGCAGTTTCTTCAGATTCTCTCTTGAGGTCTTCTACCCTCCCCCACCAAGGCAACCCCACAATGAAGGGAAGTCCTGAGTCCTCCTAGGACACATACCAGTCCTTCTGTCCCCATACTTTCAGATCCCCACACCTGTGCTGCCATGCCTGGTCAAGGTCTGACCTATCCGTTTATCCCCACGAGAGACACTAATCAGACTGGATAGCAGGCCCAGCTGCCCATGTGACATGGACCAGCTAGTCAACCCCTCTGCCCTTGGCTTCTGAACTATATGACAGAGCAGACTTCAGTGTGTGGGTTGTTCCTAATACCACTTAGCAACTGCCAATGCTAGCAGTGTTAGAAAATTGGCCATGAATGGTCTGAGTCGCAAAGAACCTTTAACTCGCTCATCCAATAGCTGTCTAACCCTGCAAAGAGTCGCGGCCATAACAAACGACCCCTGTCAAGTTTCACACTGTGCTTTTTCTACAAGGACATGCCCCAAAGAAACTGATTAGAGAGTAGCAGAGCTTGTCCTGGGCACCTGATGAAACCCACCTGTTTTTGCACCCGTAGTGGCTCTGGTGTCACTCTGTGACTCTCACATCCTGTCCTAAACGATGTCACCCTGCAGGATGGTACTGGCTTGCCCTTGGGCACCTGAGCACAGGTGTTCCTGATGTGAACACTGATTCATGCAGCAGCCTAATACCCTTATTTGAAGCAGAAGGGTGAAGAAGACCATGGAGAACTGGAGGGTAGGAGGGTTTTCTGTTGAACAGAGACAGCCCTGTCAGAGCAGCAGGTACACCTGGTGGACTGTACTGCCCTCCCCAGGGCTCATCCATGGCCCCAGCCACTTGTCCCCACCTTCCTCATTACCCCCAGTGCCTGCGGAGTGAGGACCATGGTAGGACAGTAAGAGCAGTGTCCATGGCTGCCAGCCACCCGAGACCTACATTCGATCAGGAACCACTTTAATGATTCAACTCTGAAACATTTAGTTAACAAGGTGCTGCCTCTTGGAGAATAAATCTCACAGCCCTTCCCAATCTAAGATGTGGTGCCACTGTATTACCAAGTGTTTAAGTGCCTGGGGTTTGAGCCTCTGAAGAGATAGATGAAGTCACTACTGTCCATAAAGGGAGAGGACTGGTGCAGAGCTGACCCCGGCAGCCAGGTGCAGGCACGTCTTCTGTCATATCTGTTTCTCCATCCCTCCATGGGACAAGGCCCACGCCATGTCAGCCCTGTGCAAGGCAGACCTGACCCCACCATTCCACTCCTGACACACTTTCAGTTGAGGGGAAAGAAGCTCTGAGGACGGCCACTCAGCACCCAGGCAAAAACTGCCCTTGGGCTCTTTTGGAAAACAAACAGAATCAGGGTGGTGCCAGCAAAGTGCAGTCAGTACAGAGTGGGCAGTTTCTCATGCTGTTTTAAGAGGGTGCTTTTTGTGCCTGAGGAGCCAACGTGGGAACCCCCCGTGCCAGCAGCATCGAGGGCTGAGGTCTGAGGGGACAAAATTGGACTGCCTTAGTGAGGTCCTAAAACACTAAGCCATGCACATGTGGACACCCCTCCACTGTTCTTCCCTAATGGCAATAATAAGAGTAACAGATGAAGAGAAAGACAGGTGAGGCTGAGAAGTGAATCCTACAACAGATGAACCAGGAAGTACAAAACCCACAAATCTCACACCCCAAACCATACCAATGGCACCCCTAAGAGTGCAGCCACCAAGATGTCCTATCCATGGCTCCACCCACCTCCCCAGGGCAGAGGCAGAATGAGGGCCAGGCTGGCCCGCTCCCCTGCCTGGCGCCCTCTGCTGAGCACATCTAGGCCATCCTCCCTGTTCCCTGTTGACCCCTGCCTGTGAGTTCCCCACAGCGCACAACTCAGACATCCCTCTACATGTCTTTTACTCCCTAGGGACAGTTCTTTCCACAAGGAAGTCTGGTGCCAGGGTTAAGATGGTGACTTCAGTTCCTGCCCAGATAACTGAAGGACCTCAGGGAACAGTGGGGCTGGTCTGATTCTCTAGCAGATCTCCCCGCAGCTTCCAGGCTCAGAGTCCCTTCCTGGGAGCCCTGAGGCTGGAGGAGACCGTTCTGGTGGTGTGGGCCCAGCTCCCACTCAGTGATGTACAGGACCCACGCCCACGGATAGGTTCTCCTGTGGGGAATCAGGCCTGTGTTGTACCTAGACTGCTATGAGACTTGCTTTTGCTAAAACTCCCTCACCCTGAATTGAGGCAGCAAATGTTTACTGCATATCTTTAAAGTAACTTCCTAAAATCTATGCTAAACATTCCAAGGATGAGTGTAACCAGTTCAACCACTTTTCCCTTTGCATTTGCAAATATCCTTCTTCTGTGATGTGATTAGTGGCATCCTCTCCTTTGTCTTTGGTAAAAGGTAACCACCTAAAGTGAACCTGTGCATAGTAAATGAGAACTGTCATGTAATGTGCCCAGAAAAGCAATAAAAGCTTATCAAGGCAAGGGCTGAGGCTTGAGAGAGAAGCCCTTCTCGTGAGAGAGAAGCCCTCTTCCTCCACAGGACTCGGGAGTCTGTGTGAATTTCTCATATCTCATCCACAGTGTCGTAGACCCCATGAGCCAGGGTCCACATCACCAGGCAAGAGCTGGAAATCACTCTCTGTAGAGCTCACAACCAGAGCACTTGCTGACCCACTCCTGAGAAGATTATGACACTAGACTAACACATGCAGACACAAAGGATTTTACATGTGTGTACACACAAACAAATCATACACGTGTGCACACACACCACACAAACCCCACATACACATACAAGCAACTATGCACAAACCCAATACACATGCATACATAAACACATCACACATGCATGCATACATCATATGCAAACACCCAGATGCGTGCATATAAACATGCACACATGAACACACATACACATATCATGTGTGCCCATGAGTGCACCACACAATGCACACAAACATACAACACACACAAATACATTGTGTGTATGCACACATATATCAGGCATGTAGAAACATACCCCCCACAATACATCACATACACACAAACTCATCACATACATATCACACACATCACATGCACACAAACATACCACACACATGCATGCACACATATACATGCACTGTGTTCACACACCCACACCTACATGCATATACCACACATGCACACACACTCCCAGAAGCCAAGGACCTGGGTAAGAGTGGAGGCGGGAAGGGGGTGAGCCCCTGTGGCACCTGCACACCTGCCTCATGTGGGGACTGGTGAAGGCAACACACAGGCTACGAGGACTGCGGTCTCAGATAGAGAACAAGAGGGAAGTCACATAACGTGAGCTGGCCTGACTCTTACTCAGCCTGAATGGTCCCAGGAGAGTCAGTGCCGTGACCCTCCATTCACCTGAGTCCTGAAGCAGTGTCCACAGCCACGTGGCAGCCGGGACTGACCCAGTGCAGGATAAGAGGTCACGGGGCCAAGGCCACCCTGGTTTTCCCTCCATGGCTATGGGCTCAGCACCCAGCTCTGTGTCCTCTATGGGTTCCCCCTAGAGCTTCTGGTCACCAACACAGTGTGAGACACCCCTGAGATCCCCCAAAAAGACACACAGCATTGAAGAATGATGCTTAATAAGCATGTGAAATTTAGATGAGTTTCCAAATTGAGGCTTTAAACACAGAACAATCACCTCATATTATTAGGATGGCTCCTTCAAAACAACAGAGAACGAGTGTTGGTGAGTACGCGAAGACAACGGAGCCGTGGCGCACCGCTGGTGGGGGTGTGAAACAGTGCAGCTGCTGTGGGAAACAGGATAGTGGTTCCTCCAAAAATTAAGCCTAGCGCTGCCGCGTGGTCCATTGATTCCACTTCCAGGTTTCTACCCAAGAACTGAAAGTGGGACTCAGACACTTGCACACCCATATTCATAGCAACACTATTCACAATAATCAAAATGCGGAAGCTGCCCAAGTGTCCACAGATGGAGGAATGGGTAAACAAAATGGGATCTACCCATTCAATGGAATGTTACTCCATTCCTGGAAGGCAAGGGGCACTCAATCACATGACTCAGGTTCCCCCACCTGCTGCCCCTCCAAGGTAGTCTAGCCAGCTCCACCACCTCCACCTAACACTGTGCTTACCACCCAGGGGTGCTGCAAGCCAACAGGGTGTCATTAAGGGGTGCACAAAGCTGCCACTAACAAGGAGGCACCAGAATTTTGGGACCTTTCCATGGCTCAGGTCTATGTGACACTAGAGAGACAGGAGAGGCTGCACACGGAGCCAAGTGGAGGGTCAAGGCAGCATCTAGGAGTATCTGAGACAGCACAGGAGTGACAGCAGCTTGCTCCCCCTCTACAATGTTCTGCTCCTGCTGACATGGCCCTTCTGCCAGGATCAACTCCACTGAGTGGACCTTTGTAAATGGAGGTAAGAACGCATACCACATCACTACACGGCAGCACAGGTGATATCTGTCTTCAGATGTTTGAGTTTCAAAATGCAATGGACCTTGGCCAGGGGAGGTAATGTTGCTGAAAAGAGGAACCTGGTTGCCTACATGGCCAGCCAGGCTTATCCTATATCTGCTTGGTTCCCACTCCACGGCTGCCCCAACCCCACAGGGTCAGGGGTCGTGGTCCCGGTGTGAACCAGACTCGGGAAATTCAGGAAGTGAGGGCATCAGCAGGAGGGTGTAGAATGCCTTCTGGGCTAAGGTTCATTTTTCCCAGAGATCTCCTGGCCACACACTCCAGGATGACCTCTGGAAGATACCTGAGGTCGGCTAGGATGCATGGAGGTGTGGGTGTGTGTGCCCGCACGTGAGCTCGTGTATCCTAAATAAAGTGAGAGCTGACTGAGGCGAAGGTCCTCTAAGCACAAGACCACATCTTAAGGGACCTGTCTCGGTTTCCCATGGCTGCTGTAAAAAAGTATCACAAACTTAGTGGCTTAAAACACCACACATTTATTATCTGAATGGCTTGGAGGCTAGAAGTCCAACAAGGGATGCACTGGGCAAAAATCTAAGCTGGCTGTGCTCCTTCAGGACGCTCTAGAGGAGAGTCCGTTTCCTTACACCTTCCACTGTTCAGAGGCTGCCTGCACCCTTGGTGCAGGGCTCGTTCCTCTACTTTTGAAGCCAGTGAAGAGGATCAGAACATGCCACCCCAAACAGGGTTTGGCATCAGGGTTATTTTGAGATGCAGGCAATGAAATATAGAAAAAGCTCACTGCCATACTCCATCTGCTTAAAAGCAGGATGTAGTTTCCCTTTGTAAAGGTGTATCAGAGACTCCTAAGGCAAACCTGCATGACAAACAAACTGTCACAGGTGGGCACAGGTAACCAGGTTCTTAGTGATCGGGACAAAGAATTGAACCGAACACCCAGAGTTCACAGAAGAAAACATGGGAGCAGGCCAGCTCCAAGCAGAGATTGACCTCATGGGCCGGAGGGACTCTATTCTTATAGGGCAGATCCTTCCTGGCTAGTTTTGGTGGGCTTTACTGCGCATGTACAAGTAGTATTACTTTAAAGCTACTGCACATGTGGTCTCCCATGATTTTCCCTGATTGGCCACCAGGGAAGAGGGTCCCACAATGCTACCAGATTGATCCCCGTTTCTCCTGGGGTCCCCCTGTACTAGGTTCACCTTTCCCTTCACCAGAGAATTATAGCTTACCATGTTAGAGATCGGTGAAAAGGAAAGGAATTATTTATTAAAGTTATACGGACTTAAGAGTAATGACTTAATGTCTTCATTAAAGTCCCAAAGTCCCTTAAAACACCCACAAACACACACAGTCCTTCCTTCCCCTCTTTGCCCAGTCTGGGGTACCGAATCTCAGGGAAAGAAATGGAAGTCCTCAGTGCAGGCAGATCCCGGTTTTTCCCAGTAATCTGTGTTTAGCTGGTAGGCCTTCCTTGGTTCCCAGCACCATCAGCTGTGT
>PVIA01010508.1:16176-51368 GCA_004024845.1 Tonatia bakeri
CCCCCCCCCCCCCCCCCCCCCCCCGTTACATATTGGTGGGAAAGTTATTTCCATCTCCTGGCTGAAAGCATGGCCACAGCTATTTAACATATCTATAACCTTTCACTGGTTACATAGATATGTTAAATGACCACTCCAGAGGCTAGCTGCAAGGCTGTTGCTATGGGAAACAGCTCTTAACGGGCCTGCTCCATTTGTCCCTTCCCCCAACCCACACCTGGGGCAGGGGGCGGTGAGGACATCCTAATATTTTCTGAACACCTTGAGTTCTGGACCCCACCACAAATCCGTCTTTTGGGGGGCCCCCTGACTGCACCCTCCTACACTACTACACACATCCCTTATCTACCATGTGTCTCCTAGTCACCTTCCCACAATTTACTGCCCCTGAGGCCAACTCCCTTTCCTTTGTCTGGTCTCTGTGGGATTTCTTACCCTTTGTTAAAAATGGTATATCTGCCTCAAGACTTTTGGTTTTTACTTTTTTTTCTGTGCTACCCCTATTCATTTAACAGTATTAAAACTGTATGCCTTTTTCTCTTGTTGATCTGTCATTTGTGA
This sequence comes from Tonatia bakeri, assembly GCA_004024845.1. Classification (NCBI taxonomy): domain Eukaryota; kingdom Metazoa; phylum Chordata; class Mammalia; order Chiroptera; family Phyllostomidae; genus Tonatia; species Tonatia bakeri. The sequence continues at coordinate 16,738 of PVIA01010508.1, forward strand.
ATTTAATTCACAGGCCCCACTGATAGACTCTGAGAAAGCACAGGAAAACTTCCCTCCCTCACACCAGCAGCACCTCATCTCCTCTCCTCTCAGCCCTCCTGGCTCTCATTCAGACCCAGTGATTACACTGAAAGCCCACCATGGTAACCCAGCTCAGCTCCTCATCTCGAGACCCCTGATCACACCTGCCAAGTGTCTTCACCATGTAAAGTAACATTTGAAGGTTCTAGAGATTAGAATGGGGACATCATTAGGGGTTACTATTATGCCTCCTGCAAACCTGTAGCAGACCTCTACTGTCACTCAGAGATGTGGCTCAGTGTGGGCACAACTAACTGCTAATTTTTCCTAGAAAAAAATTAGATTTTTAAGTAGTCTCCCAATTCCTCAACGCTGAAAAGTAATTAATACATAATTTTCAAACTTGGAAAGGCCAAACAAAACCTATCTGCTACTGAGGGCTAATGTTAGCCCACTGAGAGCTCAGAGCCCACTTGCAGGTAGGGGGGCCTGTGGTGGGGACAAGGCCTGCTGTGAACCCTCCAGGAGACAGTGTGTGAGGGGCCGACACAGACATCCACAACCAGAAGTAGGGATAAAGGCAATCATAGTGTAGTATTAATTTTAAGAATGCTGGCTGAATGAAAATGCAAATGACTGTTAACTGAAACTGGAAACCAGCAAGGAAACCAGAACATTCCATAGCAATCTTGATGAGATTAGTCATTCAGATGCAAATTTTACCCCAATTCTGGAAGGATCACAAGCACCCCCATTCAGAGCCCCAGTCCATAGCTTAACGCTTTCCTGCCACAGTTTCTTTTCACAAGGCCCCAAACACCAGTGGCAGCCTGCAAGTAGGTGTTGTGGAGTTTCTGGAGCACTTTTTGCTTCCTTGCCCCACCCCCACCATTCTGTTCTCCAGGGACAGCGCTTGCCTCAGATCTCTAACTTTCACACACCTGGGCTACAGTAGACACAGTCCCCAGCATGCACCTCACTGTCAGAACTGCGTTTCAAAGGAGACCATGAATGGCACCAACGCCTGCTTCTTCATACGGAGCCATCAGGGCCTTGAGCCAGCCCCAAAGATCCCCCCAACGCCTTGCTGGCCACCAGCCCTTGGAAGGTCTAGCCTGACCACCCCACCACCCCCCATGGCCACTACATTGGTGGCAGGTTAGTCAGTGCACAATGCCTCCACCTGTTTCCTTCCAGAGCACAAAGGACACAGAGAAACCAAAGAATGGAAGCAATCCAATCAAGAAAGGAGGCAGCCAAATTAAAACCACAATGAGACACCACCTCACACCGGTCAGAATGGCCCTCATAAACAAAGCAACAAACATCAAGTGTTGGAGAGGATGTGGAGAAGAAAAGGGAACCCTAGTGCACTATTGGTGGGATTGCAGACTGGTACAGCCACTATGGAAAACAGTATGGAATTTTCTCAAAAAACTAAAAATGGATCTGCCTTTTGACCCAGCAGGATTCTATCCTAAGAACCATGAAACACCAATCCAAAAGAACCTATGCACCCAATGTTCATAGCAGCACAATTTACAATAGCCAAGTGCTAGAAGCAGCTTAGGTGCCCATCAGTAAATGAGTGGGTCAAAAAACCTCTGGTACATTTACACAATGGAATTCTATGCAGCAGAAAGAAGGAGCTCCTACCCTTTGTGACAGCATGGATGGAACTGGAGGGCATTATGCTAAGTGAAATAAGCCAGGTGGTAAAAGACAAATACCATATGATCTCACCTTTAACAGGAGCCTAATCAACAAAACAAACAAGCAAGCAAAATATAACCAGTGACCAGAGAGGGGAGGGAATTTCAGGGGAAAAGGGGAAGAGTTTATAGGAACAACTATAAAGGACACATGGACAATAACAAGGGGGTGGGGTGGAAATGGGAGGGAGGTGGGGAGGGCTGGGGGGGATGGGCTGGGATGGGGGTAAAAGGCAGAAAACTATACTTGAACAACAATTAAAATTTTTAAAGAATTACAACTAAAAAAAAAGAAAGAAAGAAAGGAGGCAGCCAACACTCCTAACTCCCTGTCCACGTTGCTGTGATATATCCACAGGGACCTGAACCAGCTGCCCAGGGAAAGGACCCAGGAGTAGCCCAGGCCAGTGAAATGCGTGCCCAGGGTACAGCCTCAGCCCTGGATGCTCACTAACCAGCTGTCTGACAGACAAACTTCTCTGAGAGACTACTTATTCCTTGGGAAGGGTGGCTGGCCATTCAGACCCAGTCACTTTTGGGCAAGAGATAGGAGGATGCCTGCTTGCTTACTCACTCAACCCTACTCAACTGAGTCCCGAAAACTAGGAAAATGAAAGCCCATCCTCATGAATAACAAGGAAACTCTTATTCCTCAATCATGCACTAGGTGCTCAGAGTCCTTGTCAGTAAAATGAGGCTGATCGTGCATCACCCTAGTTACTCAAGATTAAACGAAACCACACACATCAAGTACCCAGAACAAAAATCACACTCTGACTTTTAAACATCTTGTGCCCACTAGTTTGTAGATCCTCTTAGATTTTTCTAGTGAAAAATAACAAATCATTCCATCTGTAAAGAAAAAAAAAGAAAACAAGAAATGCTGGACCTCTGGCAACAAAATCTGATGCCAGGCCCAGTGGCCTCCCCTATCCAACAGCCACACTGGCCACAGGAAGGATGGTGCTCAGCACAGACCAGTCTGGCCTGGCCATCCCATCCTCACGGGAACCTCTGCTGCCTCGGGTGTCTGTCCTGACACCTGGGGGGCTCCAGAGCACAGCCTGGGTGGGCCTTGGAGATGAGCCATGGGCAGCTGGACCCACTTGGCCAAAACAAGGCTCCATTCAGTGGTGGGACAAGTCCCACAGTGAGCCTCCCCTTGGGCTGTGGGACAGGCTGGCCCCATTGTCATTTCTTTGAATGGCAGGCTATACAAGATGTGAGCCTGATTGTTATCCTGTGTAGTCTCATTCAGGGGAGCAGGGCAGGGCCCAGCCAGGCTGAGGAAGGGGGAAGGAGCTCCTGTCCCCCAGGAGAAAGATACCTCAGAGCCCTGTTGTGGGGAGAAGGGGTCCCTCCAAGGCCATGGCCCATCAGTGCCCAAGGATCGTGTAGACCTGACAACAGAGGTCCCCATGAAGGGGATGACCGAGCTGTCTCTCTTGCTGGCTCTCCTGCAAGACCCTGGACAAACCAATCAGCTCCTCTGAGAGGCAGTGTCCAGCCTTAAAAATACAGAGTTGAGGTGCCTGGTTGCCCTTTTGAAGAGGAAAAGTGAGGAGGTGATGTGCCCAAAATGCCTCCTGACCAAGCTCCCAACACAGCTGGCAGGGTGAAACCAATACAGGAAGCAGGTGCTGGCAAAGACACCTCTTCTTCCTGGCTGCCCACTGCCTATACGCACATTCTCCCACAAGTGGGCCAAACCCAGGGAACATCATATGGTGTCTGTGAAGGGTATGTTACAGGGTGCAGCCAAGAGGGGGGCACCCCAAATGGACATTTGAAATGGGGCCCACAACTCAAGGTGTCCAGGAGATTCTAAGATGTTTTTTTTACCCCTTCCCCACCACAGGTGTGAGTTGGGGGAAGGGGCACACAGAGCAAGAACATGCAGGGCAGCTTTGCAGCTAATCCATGGCATAGTCATTTAACATACCTATAGCCTTGGGCCAGTTGCTTGAATATGCTAAATAGCTATGGCCATGCTCTGGGCCAGGGGGATGGAAAGGGACACCTCCCCGAGATGTGACTGGGGGGCAGGTCCTCTGAGTTACAGCACTTGTGTGGGAGCTCGGAGGAGATTGGTTCCAGGACATGCGGTGACACTTGCCCAGACTCATGATGGTGACCAGAAAAGCTGGAAAGGACAGCAGATTGAGGGCAAGTGTGGCTGAGTGTAGGAGGAGTCGGAAATAGGGCTGCAGAGGAAGCTTGGCGCAGGGATTTAAACCCAGACACGGCAGCCATAGAGGAAAACCACGCGGATTTGCCTGAGTGGGGACTCCTGTGGTCCTGGGGGAGAGAGGACCACGTGGCTGGAGTGGTGGAGAAAGGACCACATGGCTGGAGCAGTGGAGAGAGGACCATGCACCTTTGCCAGAGTGGGGACCCCCACAGCAGTAGTAGGGGGAACCATCACCCGGTTTTAGCAGAGATTCCGGCAACACAGCTGATGGTGCCAAGAACCGAGAGAGGCCTACCAGCCAAGCACGGATTACTGGAAATAACCAGACATTGCCTGAGACTGGACTTCTATTTCCTTTCCTGAGATACGGTACCCCATACTGGGCAAGGGGGAAGGAAGGACTGTGTGCGTTTGTGGGTGTTTTAAGGGACTTTTAAGATTTTGATAAAGACATTAGGTCACTACTTTAAGTTTGTATAGCACTAAATAAACGTTTTCCTTTCCTTTTTACGAATCTCTGGCATTGAGAGATATCTTTCCTTTAAGGTGGCGGACAAGACAGACCTGAGTCTCTTTCCGTAAGAGTATTATCGTTCCAGGCCCCCTTGGTTTTTGTTTTGTAACAGGTAGGCAGGGTGTACTGGATGTCCCTATCACCCTTTGGGGCTTGGGAGGAGACAAAGCTTGAGGATGGTGGTGCCCCATTCAGCATCACCTGGTGATGAACAAACAGGAGGCGTTGGGCAGTGGGCAGGAAGGCTTGTCCAGGTCTTGACTTCACAGGCTCAGCCTCCCAGACCCTGGCCAGCAATCTGCGTGCACCCCTTCCCCACACTGCCACTGTGTGAGTGGAGGACGTGGGTCTGGAACACAAATGTGCTCAGTGATGATGGGCACCAACCCATGCATGCCGTCCACAGTGGGTTCCTGGTGCCCACTCCAGGCCACAACAGTCACCATGACAGGGGTCTGGTGATGTGTCCCATCCCCCAGGAAGCAAGACTGTGACCTGTGTGGGCACAGATAACTCTCCCAACACAGTAACTGTCCCAACACAGTGAGTGTTTAAGTCTTGGTCCACAGCAAGACAGGGACTAGCCACACCTGTTTGATAGCAGATACTGCCCTAGAGTTGCTGCCCTAGCAGGATAGAAACATGCTTAGGTCCCAGAATGGAAGTCTAAAATCCCCTAAACCAGCAACAAAGGTTCCAGTCTATCCACCCACTGAAACAAGCAGTGCCAGGAGGCTGCTAGCACCACTGACGTCGCCCCATTGAACAGGATGGTTTCTAATCATCCAGAGACCATGGCAGCAGGTCACTCTTCAAGAGACACAGATGAGCACATGAAGGAGCAATGATGTAGACCCTGAGAGGACGGGCCACCTGATCCCAGGCATCTGTCCCAGCGACCTCTCACGTTTCCTTCTCCCCTACAGAGCCTTTGGTGGCAATGCCCTAAGTGTCAGCCTCAGAGATGAGATGCAGGGCATGCCTGGTGGCCATGGCCAGTGCTAACGTGGCTCAGAGAGCATGTTACACCCAGCGTGGCTGGGGGAAGACTCTCAGGGCCTTGCAGGGCCTCGTCACAAACCCAAAAAGGTGTGCTGGACAACATTTGACCAGGGAGCCAGGGAGCCTTAGTAGTAATAGGGTGTGAAATAAGAGAAAATATTCATCCAGCCCATCATGAATTCAAAGCTGCTCCAACCAAGCTGGCATTATGAAAACAACTTATTCTGTCACTCATGAAAGACGAAGAATGTTTCTGGCTTTAAAAACATTTTGAGGCAATGAACTCAAGTATTCTTTATACTCTTTGACTAGAATTATATGTATGCATTTTCAATGCAAAGTTGGGAATCAGATGACCAACATAAGTTATATGTGTATTTTCAACTGGTGGTTGGTGCCTCTAACTCCCACCTTGCTCAACTGTAATTTATGTACAGGGTGGGGCAAAGCAGTTTACAGTTGTGAGTACATAGAGTATGCAAAACAGAGTTTATTTTTGTATTATTATTTATTAGTTATATTATTTTTCATATGAACAACAATAAATCTACTTTTGCCCCATACTGTATTTTAAAACTTTTATAAGGTCTGCAACATAATTTTAGGATATTTTCCTAGATTAGTTACATATGCATAACTGTTTTAAAGAACAGTGTTTTTTTAATCCGCTTTACCTTTAAAATCTAGCTGTTGAGAGTGAAACCACTGTGGTCTGCAAACTGCCTATGAAATAATTAGCCCTGAAGGCAGTTTTCCAAAACAGCAGTAATGTTAAAAGAAACACTTACACTTGGGGAAACATATTTCTTCTGTGATTAAAGATTTTACAGAAAAATTAAGGTACCCAAGAGAGGCTACGGGTTTCAAACAGCAGCCTTCACCACCCATGATGCAAACTTCGACCCCACTCCCATTTGAAGGTGCTCCCGGAGCAGTGCAAACTCAGCAGACAGATCTTGAGTTCATCATAGCCCACTAGATCCCAGGCCCAGTGTGCCTCTGCAGGTCAACTGGATTCATGGAAGAAGATGAGAGAAATGCCCATTTTTAAAAACCTATTTACAAGTACTGTACTTTCCCATTAAAAAAAGTTAGCAAAAAATCCACTGTACAAATTTTGGTCAAATGAAAAACCCATCCAACCATGTTCAATTCAAGTCTACCACATCTTAGTATCAATTTTAAGCATTATTTCACCCTATCTAGCCCAAGAATGCACTATATAATTGTGCCACTGGTGCACAGCCACAAAGTACACATGAAAGCTGGGGTGAGGAGAGTGCCGGAGACACAGACTGCCTACATTCAGTTTCACCAAGAATAGTGCAGACACACAGCAGAGGCCCAGTGGTTCACCACCAGCCCTGAACCAGGACATGAGGCATCTCTCCCACTCTCCCCGACCCTTCACCTGCACACACCCTAGGCATCGTCATTCCTGGCCCCACAGACCCCCTGGGCACTGTCCTCTGCTTGGGTCCTTTCACATATCAGCTACCCAGGGCATCTTCCCCACCCTTCCAATGTAGCCCAGGCCCCTCTATGTAAGTGCCCCCAGTCTTTCCAGGAGAAAGTAGGCTCTCAGGGACCCTGTTAGGGAACATGCCATTTGAGGGGGAAAGGCTAAGGGGACCTATGGGGGTGTATGGGGCATTGTCCTATCAGGGGAAACAGGGAGAGAACCCAGAGGCCCTGAGGGAAGATCTGGGCCTGGGATACAGTGGGCCTTGCTCGTTACGGGCACAGCTAGGAGAGCTGACATCAGAGGAGGAACCCAGGGTCTGGCCACTGTGTCTGCAGCCCTTCTGTGTCAGGATGCCCTAGCCATGAGAAGGGGATCCCGAAGGCAAGAAATGAAGAGGTATCAACCTCCCAGCCCTGGGGGCTCCTCCCCAGGGCTATATGTCCAGAACGGCCAGCCCCTTGGTCCACTGTGATTGTGGCTACTTCCTTCCCACAGACATCCCCGGATTCCTCTCGCCACTTCAGTTTCCACTGCAGTCCAGTGCTTTCTGCTTCTGGCTTTCCTCACTGGACCCTCACTAACATCCCATTAAATTGTGGCCTCCAATCAGCAACACAACACCAGGCCCCACTAAGAGGACAAAGGGCTAGGGGCTGGCCAGAGGGGACAGCTCTGATTGGGGCAGGAGGGGAGGAGGCAGATGTAGGGGACAGCATCCATGAGACTGGCCGTGCCTCCTACAGTCCCACAGCTGTGTTTACATGACTCTTATCCCACTGGACACATGGATCTGCATGCACATGGCTGAATCACATGGGTTATGACATGCAGAGTGTCACAGGTGAGGCGGGCAGGCTGCTATGTTACTACAGGCCCAGACCTGGCCAGGGCACCAGAGGGAACATGTAGCCTTCCCTCCCCTCCTGGCCATAGCCTTTGGTCCTCAGTTTGGTTCACTTCTCTGGTGTGGCCTGGTTCACAGTGAGTGGGACCGAGGCCAGAGCTGCCTGGTGCCCACCCACAGCCCCGCTGATAAGAAAGTAGTGGCTTCAGTGTCAGTCTATGAGGTGCAAACAGCTCTCTGCAAGGAGCTCTGAGCCTTCCATGCTGATATAAAGAACAAGAGAAATTACAGGGCAGCCAGGTGCCTGCAGGATCTCAGAGGAGTCAGGTGCTCTTGGCAGGAAGGGTAAAGGGACTACCTTGCCAGTCACCTTCTCTGCTGGCTGCAACTATAGAGTCCAGGATAAAATTTGGAAAAAAATGAGTTTCCTTTCAGCAGGTACCACATTAAGCAAACAATCAGTACAATCCCCCCACCCCATTGAGCTCTCCTGTTGATACACATGTAGGAGTTATGGTCCCTGCAGCCTTCTCCCAGAAAGAAGACCAGACCACTGGGCACAGATCCTGAGTCAATGGTGGGACCTGGTTCACATGTACCAGGCAAACCCCCACCCATGGTGTGCCAGGCACCATCTGCACCCTGGAGGGCAGCCCCGACACATGGCCACTCCCCATATCCAGTAGGCTGGAGACACCCACGAAAACACCCTTAGGAATGGGTAGATGCCAGTCCTGCACCAGCACCAGCTGCTCCCCACCCTCTTGAGTTCTCCCCACAGGGCCAGATCTCTATCCTCCTCTCACAGGGAGGCTCCTGGTTCACCTTCCCCTGACCTCAGAGCAGATGTGCCAAGTCTGATTGTTCCTGCAGAGCCTCCAGTCACACAGGTGTCTGTGAGACAAATGAGCCTACTCTGCAAAGTGTGGACCCCACCTGTCCATGACTGCCACCTGTGATGCAGGCTGGGTCACCAGCAGCTGCCAAAGGAGGACCTGGTTGGGACATAGAGTGACTAGACAGCCCCAGGCCTGCAGTACATATACCCACCCTACCCAACCCCACGTCCACCCCTGCTGAGGTATGTGAGTCTGCTGGTTGTCAGGCTTGGGTGGGGCTCACTGTGTGAACCTCAAGGTACACTTCCACTTGCAGGATGGGCAGGGCCAGGGCCACAAGAGGGTAAGCTCACCTCACCAGGTCCCCAGCGTGGGTATGGCCAGTCCAGCTTGGGCAGCATATCGCAAACTCAGGCATAGAGGGCATGTAGGGACGCAGAAAGCATTTTGGGGACAGAGAATGCATCTGCAGACACGGGGGCTGCCTGTGTCTAGAGAGCTTGAGTCAGTGCCCAGGTGTGAGCTCCTAAGGGCAGCCAAGGTCAGACACGGGGTTCCTGGAACAGCTATATTTGCATGTGCCAAGGGTACAAGTACCCCACCACACAGATGCATGCTCCACTATGAAGAGAGTAAGAACACCCATACGCAGAGAAGCCCATGCCGTGGCATGTCCCCGACACAACGGTGGAGCTGGTGCAATGTTATCTTTTCGCTCTCCCATGAAAAACTTGCTCAGTGTCTTGTTCCTGGGATATGGCAATTTCACTTGTTCAATAATCTTTTAAAACTTTGTGAATGCAGAGGGATCATTTTACACAGCAGGATGGTCTCTGTATCCTGTTTTACCTGACCACCCTCCACTTCCACCCTACCTTCCTCCTCACTGCCAAAAGCAGCACAGCCATCGTGTGTCCACCCAAATCTTCCTCTCTGCAGGAGCCATGAGAAACATGTGAACATGTGCAAGGAGTCATGGGTGCATGTGCATGGGCACTCCTGTGACACCCACAGGGCACACAGAGCACAGCTGGGGAGGCTCCTTCGGCACCTTCACTACACAGCTGCTACCTGTATCAGGTGGGCACGTGGGAGACAAGCCAGTGGGATGGAAGGGAGAGGCCTCCAAGAAGAACCAGTTTATATGAGACCGTAATATACCACAGAGTTGACTGAAGTTCAATTAATTGGTCAAACAATGAATTATTGAATAGTGCTGGCACCCTGGAAGAAAATCTCACTGGACTTTCTTCCCAAGTTGTCATAAGGACAACTTATTCTATATTATGCAAGAGCATTCTAGACATGCTCAAGAACTGAATTCAAGTACATAAAATAATAATGCACCAGCCAGCAGACCAAGAGAGAGCTGTGTCATCTTCCTAACAAACACAGGTACCCAGAAGTCATAAAGAGAGAGACATATTCAAATGCAAAATGATTTAACCTTGATGGCAAATGACACATTATTAAAAGTAACTATCAAACAATAGAATTGGGAATAGATGTTTTCAGGGCAGAAGAGAATCATCAATTTCTGTAACAAACAACCACTACAAATGGGTGAGAGAGGGGCAGACCTGAGAGGAACATGGGCCAAGTACACAACAGACAAGTCACAGACGAAGGAATACAAACCTGTAGGAGTCTTCAAGCAAAGGTCCTAAGCTCACCAGGACTCAGAGAGGCACGCATCAGGTCACAAAGGTGCCCTCCCAGGAGACAAAGTGGAAAGACCCTCACAACCACTGCTGGGGTCAGGACCCACGTACAAAAGGACAAGCTCTTAGGTCTTTTTGAAAACTGATCTGGCAAGATCTATAAAACAAAGAGGAACACACCCTGGCCCAGCAGTGACATGCACTAAATGATGGCCTTGTGAATGTGGCCAGGTTATTTACGGTAGCACTGTTTATAGTGGCTGTGTTCTTTTCCTGCGGCAGCTCTAACAAATAACCACAAACTGGGTGGCTTAGAACAACAGAAATCTATTCTCTCACAGTTCTGGAAGCTGAAAGTCTGAAATAAGTTTCACTGGGCTGAAATCAAGGTGTGAGCAGAGCCTATCCCTCCAGAGGCTCTGGCGGTAAATCCTTTCTGCCTCTTCCAGCTTCTGGTGGCTACTGGCAGATCCTGACATTTGGCCACTGCATTAGTGAGGATCCCCAGAGAAACAAAAACGACAGGATGTGGATATAGAGAGAAAGATTTATTATAATGAATCGGATCATATGATCATGGAGGTTGACAAGCCTTCAGATCAGCAGTCAGCAAGCTGAGACCCAGGGCAGCTGACGGTGTAAATTACAGCTCAAGTCCACATCTGAGGGTGGGAGAGGATCAGCATACCAGCTCAAAGGCAGGACAGAGAGGGAATTCTCCTTTCCTCTGCCTTTCTGCTCTATTCAGGCCCTCAACTGACTGAATGAGGTCACCCACACGGGAGAGGGCATCTGTTTATTCAGTCTACACACTCAATGCTAATCTCCTCCAGGACACTCTGACAGACACACCCAGAGTCATGTCTGTCCAGGTAGGTATTTGGGCATCCTGTGCCCCAGTCAAGCTGACACACAAATTCAGCCATCTCACCCCCGCCACTCGAATCTCTACTTGTCTTCACATCAGCTTCTCCTCCTGTCTTTTCAATCTCCTCCTGCTTCCCTCTCATGAGGGAACTTGTGATGGCATTAGGGCCCACCAGACAACCCACGATCACCTCCCCATCTCAAGATCCTTAACTGACTCTCTTCTATAAAGATCCTATTTCTACTTAAGGTGACAGAGGTACCAAGGATTAGAACCTACCTTCTTTGGGTCTATTCTTGAGCTTCCTACCAGGGACCAAAATACCAACCTTGGAGCCTGAGGGAGAGGCTACAAGGGGAGCAGGTCCAAGTTCATAATGGAGCACTGCTTGATTGGTGATCAGCTCTGCTCCCAGTGCGGCCAAGAAGACAGGACACATGATCTTGTCTCCGTGAACACAACTGGACCTCTCACATTTGAATGAGGACAGTAGGCAAACTTTTCTGCCCACAGAATTTTCTCTGTGAAAATGAGCTTTGCTGTTTGATTCAGGTTTGGGGCATCCCTGACCTTGGGTCACCATGCCTTTCAAAGGAGGCAGCGAAAGGAGCTGATGAAGGCATGGACAGTGTCCATGTGAGTCTCATATGGGAGGAGGGAGGTGCTGCCTTCCTAAACCCACTTCCTGTGCCCCACACCATGCTGTTCTCAGTCCTACCCAAAGCCTAGCTACATCCCAGCATCAGTGAGCTCTGCCTCACCCACAGTCAGACCCCTGCCACCAGAGCTGCCTTAGTGCTCAGCCACTCAAAGCACAACACAGGGCTTAGCTGGGGTGCACCCCAAGACTAGTGTCCTTAAATGCCACTACATCCTCTCGTTCCCATGCATCCACCTGTCTGAGCCTCCCACCCATCAAAGGACATCTCACCTGTGAGCAGCCTGGCACCACAGGGAGCCTCATCCCTCCACCCTTGAATGCCTTTCTCCTTGTCCTTCCAATCTTGATGGAGGCTTCCCCAGGGTTAGGCCCATTCTGTGTCCTGCACAGCCAGCCTCACTCATCTAATGGATATATTAATGAAGCCTATTCCCAGATGATGTGGCAGCCCTCTGGGAGACTCGATGCTCCAGCAGGGATCCACCCTGGGGCTGGTCCTCAGATGTCTCCCCAACTCCTGGGCCTCCTACCTGCCACAATTCACATGTCTCCAGGCCTCACTGTCCACATCCCAAGGGTGAATGCTTCCTGATAGTCTGGGGGAACTGGTCTGTACATGGGCCCTCCACCCTTCTAGGTGCTTGGCCAAAACTTAGGTGCCTCCTCGACCCTCACCACAACTCAAATTCAACATGGTAGCAAGTCCCCTGAGCCCTACCTCCCAATAAATGCCCAATCAGACCATGTTTCAATCCTGACTGCCGTAGCCAGGCCCATACCATGTCTCTTCAGAATCACCTTGCAGCCACTTAATGGGGCTCCCTGCACCTCTTCCATGGTTCATCCTCCCTGGAAGCCTGCAGTCCTGTCCAAATCCTGGGCTCCCAAGACCCAAGGCATGCTCCTGTCTCAGGGCCTTTGCACCTGCCATTCCTGCTACTTGGAATGTTCCTCTCCACAGCCAAGCCCAGCTCCTGTTTTTCCTCAATCAGCTATCCCTCCTCAGAAGGGCCTCCTGCTGCTCCATCTTGACCTGAGTTCTCTCCTTTGCACCCATCACATCTCACTCCTTCTATCTGACCTACCGATCTGACTGGCAGTCCATCTTCCCAGCCACTAAAATGCTTCTTCCACGTGGAGGGCCCAGTGCCCAGAGCATGCCAAGCACAGGGAGGGAGTTCAGTACACTGGAGAGTTAGGCCTGAAAAAAGCTGCCCCTCCTCCAGTGTTGGGAGACCCAGGGCCACACTGGGGGCCACAGAGCTCCAACCAGGCTCCATACATGCAGTCAAACAGCAGCAGGGCAGATCTGAAACCCGAGGCCTGTGCATGGGGATGAAAATGAGCCCAGTGTACCAGAAAGTCATTTAATGAAAGGTTTGTTTCACTGGCTTCACCCGGGTGCATGACAGCATCACCACACGCCCACTCTTTTGAGAAAAACAGGCCTTTGCGGGTTATAAATAGCTGACCAGATGTGGGAATGCCTGCGGGTAGCTTCCCAGGACTCTGCATGTGCTGCACAGCTGCACCAACAGCAGGACCCCAGAGGAGGCGACTGCACATTGAGAAGAAGATGGTTAATGGATGTTGTCTCCTCCCACAGGGCAAGGCAGTGCTACATCGGCACATGCAAACATGCAGGCTCTGCTCCCTACCACCCTGTGCAGGACATGCCTAGAGTGGAAAAGGTCAAGCTGCATACACACTGCATGTCTCTTTATGCATAGAAAATGCTGAGGACACTTAGAGAATGGGGAGCCGTGCAGGGAAGGCCATACTCACCAAAGCAGAGTGTGGGTTCCCTGTACAGGAGAAACCAGCCTGAGCAGGGAACCCTTATCTTTGATAAGGCCCAGCAGTCTATCAATAATTGTCTGTGGAAGTGCAAAAAACAATAGCACTTACAATGGGTTTGAAGGTACTCTCAAAACCTGACGTCTGTTACTGATCAGCACCTACCAACCCAAAGGCTGGGCCTTAAGAGAAAGGGGAGCTCAAATGCAGAGGCCACCAAAGAACTGTCAAGATCTGTGCTTCCAATAGAAGCACGGGGTGAGCTGCACTTGCAAGCCCCATGTGTGATTCCAGATGTTCCTAGAAATCACATTCAGGGAGTTAAAAGCAAATGTAAAGTTTTAATAATGTATTTTATTTAACCCGATAGAAACCCAACACACAATCACTCCAACACATAAGTAACAGAGTCACAAACAGGCTATTCCACAGTCCCAAGTCTGGGCCTTGGTCTCCTGCCTGCTGGATGTTTATACCTGCAGTGCTGTGCTGCTTGGCTCTGACTGGCCACATGTGTACCACTTCACCCATGGGTGGGGACAGCCACAGCACCGGACAGCACAGGCATAAGCATGAACCAGTTGCATACTATGTGTGGTATTACCACATGTGCTCTGGTGCAGGAACCAGTGCAAGTCCAGGTGTAGCTGAAGGTGTGGAAGCTTCTGGTCACTATAAATGGATCCAACAAGGTCAGAGTTGAGCAACTGTTATGAACAGAGGTCCAGGATGGCAGCCCTCTGCTCACCTGGGTCCTGGCTCCTTGGAGCCCCACATTCAGCAAGCGGACAGAGCAGCAGTGCCCATGGATGTCTGGCCCAGGGCCAGCCCCTAGGTATCTGGACAGTGCTAGGGTTCTCTGTCCTGTTACAGCAGTTTTTGGACATGCTGTGCACTGGCCTCCTCATCAGGATCCTGCTGTTCCTGTAACATAATCTGGACCAAAAACCTTGAGATGATGTTTGGCTAATGCCTCACACAGATCGGTGTTAGGGCCAAACTTAGTGTGTGTAGTTTTCTAGATCTGCGAATCATGCATTTTCAGTGTCCCATGCCCTTCACAAACTAAAAGCTCAGACCACTCACCATTGGCCAGGGCAGTGCCCAGAGGACCCTGCTCTCTCAGGGGTGGTCCTAGTGTCTGTCCAAGTGACAGCTTCACTGCATTGCAGCCGGGTCTCTGGAACATTACAGAGATAATTAACTCCAACTTCCGACCAAGATGGAAGCATAGGTAGTTGCACTGTGCCTCCTCGCGCAACCAAAGCTAAGGACAACAAAAATTGAGAAACAAAAAACAACCAGAACAGAGAGAAATGAACTGAACAGAAGTCTGACCACCATACATCCAGACTGGTAAGGAGGGGCGGAGTCGGAGGCCTACGGAGAGGGGTTGAGGCGGCTCGGCAGGAAAAAGCGGTGACTGTCAGACGCAGGTGTGCAGGGCGCAGAAGGGAGTTGGCGAACACCTGAAGCACAGGGGCAGCTGATGGACCGGTGGCGGACCCTGGGCGCGGGAGTCAAGGAGCAGACCCAGTGAGGTGCACAAGGCAGCTGGTGGCTGCAGCCACACATTCGCGTGCAAACTAAGCGAAAACGGGTA
This sequence comes from Tonatia bakeri, assembly GCA_004024845.1. Lineage (NCBI taxonomy): Eukaryota > Metazoa > Chordata > Mammalia > Chiroptera > Phyllostomidae > Tonatia > Tonatia bakeri. The sequence goes on from PVIA01010508.1 coordinate 31,916, forward strand.
GCGACACGGACAGCACAGCCCAGGGACCCAGCGCCGCCGGGAAACAAAGCCTAAGATCACCAACTGAAAACACCTGTGGGGGTTGAGGCCGGGATATTCTCTCAGCCTCACAGGAGGCTCCTCGGGGAAACCCACAGAGTCCGAGAAAGTACACAGGCCCACCCGCCAGGAGCCAGCACCAGAAGGGCCCAGTTTGCTTGTGGGAAGCAGCAGAGGGGACTGAAGTCCTAGAGAGAGTGGAGCAGGCACCATTGTTCCCTCTGGGACCCCGCCCCCACATGTGTCACAACCCAGCGACTGGGGTGCCCCGCCCTGGTAAATACCTAAGGCTCTGCTGCCCATACATAACAGCCACAACCAGACCAAAGGAAAATAAAAAATAAAAAAGATGACTCAAACAGAATTAAAAGCCCCAGAGCCAATATTTTTAAGTGACTGAGAGATAGCCAACCTATCAGATGCACAGTTCAAAACACTGGTGATCAGGATGCTCACAGAATTGGTTGACTTTGGTCATAAATTAGATGAACAAATTCAGGCTACGATAAGAGAAATGAAGGAAAATGCACAGGGAACCAATAGTGATGGGAAGAAGACTGGGACTCAAATCAATGGAGTGGACCAGAAGGAAGAAAGGAACAACCAAACAGAAAAGAATGAAGAAACAAGAATTCAAAGAAATGAGGAGAGGCTTAGGGACCTCCAGGACATCTTTAAACATTCCAACATCCGAATTATAGGGGTACCAGAAGGGGAAGAGGAAAAACAACAAATGGAAAAGTTATTTGAACAAATAATAAAGGAGAACTTCCCCATTCTGGCAAGGGAAATAGACTTCCAGGAAGTCCAGGAAGCTCAGAGAGCCCCAAAGAGGTTGGACCCAAGGAGGAACACGCCAAGAGACATCATAATTACATTAGCCAAGGTAAAAATGAAGGAGAGAATTCTAGAAGCAGCAAGAGATACGGGGACAGTCACCTACAAAGGAGTTCCCATCAGACTGTCAGCAGATTTCTCAAAAGAGACCTTGCAGGCAAGAAGGGGCTGGAAACAAGTATTCCAAGTCCTGAAAGGCAAGGACCTACATCCAAGATTGCTCTATCCAGCAAAACTTTCATTTAGAATGGAAGGGGAGATAAGGTGCTTCTCAGATAAGGCCAAGTTAAAGGAGTTCATCATCACCAAGCCCTTATTATATGAAATGTTAAAGGGACTTACCTATGAAAAAGAGGATTAAAAATATGAACAGTAAAAAAAAGACATCAAACTCACAGTTAGTAACAACCATACCTAAAACAAAAGCAAACTAAGCAAACAACTAGAACAGGAATAGAACCACAGAAATGGAGATCACATGGAGGGTGAGCAACAGGGAAGTGGGAGGGGGAGAGAGGGGAAAAAGATATAGAGAATAAGTAGCTTAGACAATAGGTAGAAAATAGACAGGGGGAGGGCAAGAATAGTATGGAAAATGTAGAAGCTAAAGAATTTATGACACACAGACATGAACTAAAGGGGGGGAATGTGGGTGGGAGGGGGTGGGCAGGGTGGAGGGGAGTGAAGGGGGAAAATGGGACTATTGTAATAGCATAATCAATAAAATAAAAAAAGAATTTAAAAAAAGAAGTAATTAACTCCCTTTCCAGTATCACTTAATTACATCTACAGTGGTTCCATTCTCAGTTCTGCAAGACACCGATGGCCACTTGCTGAAACTGAAGCACGCTACCTATGGATGGGCACTCCCCTTGCACTTGTGGAGCCCCACTGCAGCATGGAGAATGCAGGTGACACCATGCAGGTGGCACACTTGGTAAGACAAGCCTCAGGGTGTTAAAGTCCAGGCAGCCCTGCAACCACAGACTCACAGTAGTGACCTATCTGCCCTCATGGTCTCTGCATAAGCAAGTCTGGGCTTCAAGAGCTTGGGTCTAAGAGAAAAAGTCATGGGTGAACAGAAAATTATATCCTGTGGCTCTGTGACTCCCCAGACAGAGGTCCATGTGAACCCTACCCTGGAAGACCACAGAGCCCCTTGTGGCTCTGCAGTGATACCTCTGGCACCCCCAACCACACTGTGATGCAAAGCCAGGTCTCCCAACATCACCTGGTCCCTGCTCTCATGGGAGGATATGCAATCCCAGAGGTCAGCTACTCACAGAGGCCATTCTAGGTCCAGGCAGTATCCCCAGGACTCCTAGATGAATGAGCCCACAGTGGCAATGGAAGCACAAAATTGTTGTCCCCACACAAAGAATGCAGTGACACCACTTTTCCGTAAGAGCTGCTTTACATTGGAGACAGTGATCTCTTAACTGACTTGGTTTTCCACTTCAATGCAACTTCTAGAATATATAGGGTCTAGCACAAAAACAGCTCCTTTTTATTACAAAATCTTTTATTATAAAATCATAAGCGTGTAATTCTATAACATAACAATATCACACTCAAGCACACCATATGATGCTTTAGGTGAAATGTTCAAATTACAACTATAAATCATTACACCTATATTATTACCCTGCCAACCACTCTGAAGCAGGCCTTACTTCTGCCGGACCCTTTATTTTAATCTTCTTAAGCATTTCATTTTAAATTGCCTCTTGTAAGCACAATATTTATATTGTGAAAGGTGAAGCTATGGCATCTTCCTAACATGGGAAGGTTGGGGAGGGCTCCCAGGGCTGGGTGGGGGCATGGACCAAATACCCAATGCCACCCTTACCCTCAAAGCAATTCAGTTAGCACGACGGGCTTTCTGGGGGAGGAAGTAGTAGCTTAAATATTGTACACACTAAAAACAAAAGTCTCTCCTGGAAACTCCTTCTAATGCAGACATGTCTGCACAAGCCTTTAATCTGGGACAAGCTGCAGGTGGCCACAGGTTTGGAGTATCCATGTACCCTCCCAGCTCTGGGTATGACTGACAGGCGCCCTCCCACCTGACTCCTCCACCCCCTCCGTACTACTGTACCCAGAGCTACCAGGAATGGTCCTTGCCACTTTCCTGGCTCTTCTGGCAGCTAATGCTTAGGCTGCTGTCCCCAACCCAAATAAACAGACCACTCCCTCTGCAGCTCTCCTCTCTTCCAGCTCCATCAGAGCAAGTGAACTCCATGGAACCTTGAGAAGGGTCCCTGAGCTGAACATGGGTCCTCCAGGCTGCAGTGAGCACCTGGGGACACTTAGTCAGAGGATCCAACCCCAGCTTAAGTCCAACAGCCACTCACGGCAGCTGCAGGACACAGCGCTTGACCCACTCAACCCACCCTGTGGGTCTCTGACCCCACGCAGAGAGCAGAACTGAAGGCAGACATGGACAGAGAGCCAAGGAGGCCTGGAGCCTGTGCTCACACTAACACTGGGCAGTGGTCCCATTCTGCAGCCCTAATCCCTGGGCACCCACTCATGGGCCTGCACCCCCAACACTGCTCTGTGGCCCTCTACCCTCCTCACATGAGGCATCATGTCCTCTGTAGCCAGAGTCCTCCAGGAGGACTAGGAATAATTGGGCAGAGCTTGCTAAAACTTCAGGTCAATTCAAAAAATATATGGAATAAAGGAATACTGAAAAGAATTTCCAACAGGCACACTACTGGCTTTTTCAATGGGAGGCAATCAGGTCCCCCCACCCTCACAATGGAGAGAATTCATTTGTATGTCTACAGACACATGTGACTGCACGATCGCCTACAGCTTGAAGAAATCGACCTTCCACTCTAACCTTCCACTCGAAGGCCACTCACTTCAAAGTCCAAGGTGGGAAGAGGAGAGGGGAGAGCTCTGAGACTTAGGAGGAAAAGGGGTGGGGAACAGGCGATGGTGCAAAATGTGATGAAGAGTGAAAGTGCTAACTGCTGTCAGGAAAACCTATGCCGCCTTACTCAAACAAAAACATGGTGATGGCTCAGAGCTGTGAAAAACAAGGAACAGTGACACAAATTCACTTTCAGAAATGCCTTTTCTTCCTGCCAATGTAGAATTCTTTCCGGGTTCCTCTAACACTTCTCAGAAAAAGAAATGACAGAAAGGGACTTCCTTGGGCCTTCTTCTCTGAGTAAAACCACTGCCCCAGGAAGCCTGGGGTCTCCACATGGCACAAGACCCCTCCCAGAGGGTGAGTATCTGCTCAGACAGGCTAATGCTGTGCAGACCATTCTTCAGAGGTCAGATATGTGACATTCTGCAGAGGACCATGCTTACCCGAGAGGCTGCCCAGGGCCTGGTGAGGTCCCTTCTGCCCAGAGCACACAGTGTCACATTGAGAGCATGTGCTTCTGTCTGCAGGGACCACACTCAAGAAACATCTCTCTCAAGGCCCAAGTTGGTGACATGCACGAACAACTCCTCAATTACCGCCAAACTGTACCCTTGCACTGAGAGTGTGACTGATCAATACCTGAGTGATCAGGTCCATATAGCATATGGAATGCTGTCTGCAGGAACAAAGGTCGGTGTGACAGGTGAGTTCTGTTCCCATGTGAAGCCAAGGACGGTGATTGCCAGACCACAAGGATCCCTTATTGGGTTCACGTGACAATGACAAATGTGAGTTCCATTTTAATTACTGTAACCTTTTGCAAGGACGTCACTCCATTCCCACTGCCCTTAGTTACTGTATAACTATAAGGCTGTAAGCCATGAGTTCTAGAAAGAATGGCTTGAAGAGGGTTTTGTAACTCTTTTACAAGCAATCAGAACAGAAACTAAAACGTCACCAACCTCCTAGAAAAAGACTGAATGAATAATCTGTAAGTGTCATGGCTGAAAACCCTCTGTAAAGAGAAGTGGGCCCTCCAGTCCGGACAGGTCTCACCTCTGCCCCACGCTTGTCTCTTTCCTCTCGGCCACGCAAGGCCTTGGTCATGGGAAGCTCTTCCCGGGCGAGCAACTCCACATACTTTCACGGCCCCCAAGCCTGGCTGCCCGTCTTCTGACGCCTCAGAACCAAGTGATCTTGTGGTCCCACACCAGCATTTGGTCCCTAGAACTGAGCCCCGAGGAGACGAGCGCTGCGGGTACTGAAAGGGTGTACCCCAAACTTGCTCAGTGGAGAGGCTGACTTGAATTTTCCTTCTTTCTGTACTTGCTACAGTAAATATGTGTGAGTAAATAATCAGGAGAAATTGTACCTAGAAAGGCCACAAGTCTTGTTAATTGTTGGAAGGATATGACCGCAGGGAGCACACCCCACACCCCACATTTGGAAGTTACTCTCCTGGAACCTGAGCTGTCCCAGTGTTACCGGGGAGAGACCGACGTCAGGAGGCACCCCTGTCCCCACCCCTTGAGCTTGTTCTTCAGTTCCTGCCTCACTCGCAAGACAGGAATTCAAGTGAGAGACAAACACCCATAGTGGAAATAAGAGCAAGTTTATCTGTGAAACATGTACAAGCACAGAGCTGCAGGCAGACACCTGCCTAGTCTAAATGTCCCACGTACAGAGGAAATGAAGTTGTTAGTGCATTTATTTTATACATTTGAGCTGAGGCTACAAGTGGGCACTTAGCTAATCTGAGCGCACCCACTACTGGGGTTCAGGAATTATATACCTTAGTCAGGTTTTAGGTTCCCCCTCGTTCTTCCCTTCTAAACCTTGGGAATAATGTACAGCTATAAAGGTTTTACTCTTTCAGCTAGTAAAGGCTCTTTGTCTTGTTAGTGAAACTGCTACAGAGGCTTCCTTTCCCAGCACAGTCTCAAGGACTCCCCTCCTCCTGCGCTATCCCTGATTGTGATGTTCAGAATACTGGGCAATCTTACCAGACCAGGCTCAGGACTGCTGAGTTAATTGGTGTGACACGACTTCCCTTTTGTTCCCATCCTCCTGTTCTAGGTTCTCTGTTGGACTGTAAAGGCAGTTCATTTCTAACTGCTACCTACAGTAATACAGGCACCTGGTGCTGAAGCCACCACACCTCACCTGAAGTGTCCTGACCAGCTACACAACACACACAGCCTGTAGCAGATGAGCAGCAGAAGGACAGACTGAGCTACCACAGGACAGTGAGATGGGCAGCAGTCAAAGTGAGTGACTGAGGAGCCACTGTGCCAGGCCTGGTCATCCAAATGGCCACGCACCACAACCGTCCCAGGCTTCACACGGATGGCACTTCTCTCTACCTGCAACATGGATTTCCAAACTCTTCTGCATTTGCAAAAACCTATAATCCTCTCACTGTTCATAAATCCCCATCCTATTTTAAAGCCTAGAGTGACACAGATTTTTTAATTACAGAAAGCCAAATTAATCTTGCTTGAGAAATTACTAAACAACTGTGACCTTTTCCCTCACATAGGAAGATGCCACAATATCCAAGTCAGGAATTGCTATGGTCTGAATGTCTGTGTCCTGAATTCACATGTTGAAATCCTAACCTCAACATGATGGGGTTTGGAGGTGGGCCTTTGGGAGGTGACTAGGACACGAGAGTGGGGCTGCAGGAATGGGGTTAGTGCCTTATAAAAGTGACCCCAGAGAGCCTGTCACCCCTTCCACCTCATTACGACACACAGAAATCTGCGACCTGGAACAGGCCCTCAAGTGACCATCTTGTACCCGATCTTGGATTTCCAGCCACCAGAACTGTGAGAATAAATGTGTTGTGTATAAGCCACCCAGACTGTGGTATTTTGTTGCTACACCATGGACTAAGACAGCAACAAAATCCACAGTTTTTGCCATTCTGAAAACATCTACTTTGGGGTTCACAAGGAAGGAAGACAACATATCACAGAGGACATACTGTCTGTCTCCTCTTGTCCATTCTCAGCCACTGGCAAGTAACCCACCAAACAATCTCTGCTTAAACCAGGGCTTGTAAGGAAGCTAACTTGTGGCCTCGGCTGGAAACACCTAAGACAGAAGTGAGTCAGTACTACACACAAGCCACTCGGAACACTCCCCTTAAACATCACTAACATGGAATGGAATCTCCTCCACACTTTAGGGAGATTCTCCTTGTGTGAAGCTGTTCCCTGGCAGCAACCTCACACCCCTGGTAACACATGAAGATGTGCAGGTCACGGCGTGCTGCAGATTAACTTCCCACGCCTGGGCGCCAAATGCTGTCCCAGTGGGGTAAAAAGCCTTAATGTTGCTCTAACAGATCTCATTTGTGACCCCCTGGGGACATTTCCTGACCCCAGGGAATCTAGCCTAGAAAGTAGGGCAGTGCCTTCAGCTGGGCTGCTCATCAGGTTCCAAAGGCTGCATTCAAACACTGGTCTAACCAATGTCCACTCCCAGTACCAGGAGACAGAAGTGTTACCGCTACAAATCCTCAGACACCAATGGGTAGGGGAGTGCTGCAAACCATCCTGTGCACAGGTGCAATCCAATCTGTCAAAACCACAGACTACCAAACTCACCATGATGAAGCAGATAGCCTGAACAATGTTATAATTATTAAAAAAATTGAATTCATGGCTAAAAACCTTCCGAAAAAGATATCTCCAGGCCCAGATGGTTTTACAAGCAAATTCTAACACTCAAGAAATAACAATTCCACACAACATCTTCCAGAAAATAGAAGAGGAAAAGTATTTCCCAATTTCAGCGTGGTCAGCATCACCCTCACAGCAAAACCAGACAGAGACTGCACACAAAGACCAACATGCTTCAACACAGATGCAAAAATCCTCCGATAAAACATCAGCAAATTTGGCCCCAGTGACTATATATATATGGTACCCCACAACCAAATGGAGTTTATCCCAGAAAGCAAGGCAAATGCCTTGTTTTCAAAAAATCTACTTTTGCCCCACCCTATATGTGACTAGGGGTGAGGGGAGGGTGTGAATATACAGGATAATACAGAATTTGCAAAAAATCAATACATGTAATTCACATATCAACAGTCTAAAGAATAAAAATACACACAAGCACATCAACATATGTAGAAGAAGCATTTGAACAAATTCGGTATCCACTCATGATGGAAACTCTCAGCACACTCGGAATAGAAGGAGCTGCCACATCTGACAAAGGATGCCTGTGAGGAAATGCACAACTGACGGGACATTCAGCAGTGGCGACTTCAGTGCTTTCGACCAGACGCAAGACAAAATGTCCCCTCTCACTGCTTCTGAACTGGAGGCCTGGCTGGTGAATGAGGAAAGAAAAGATATAAAAGGAATGCAGATTAGCAAGGAAGAAATAAGACAGCCCTTTCACAGACAACATGATTGCCTATGTAAAAAATCCCATGAAGAATTTTCAAGGAATCTACCAAAAAAGAAAAGCTCTTAGATCTAACAAGTGAGTTTGGCAAAGTCACAGGCTACAAGATCAGTAACATACTGTATCAACATTTGGTAAGCTGATAATGAGAACTTCAGCACAATTAAAATGTGATGCTCTGTGAAAGATCCTGTTATAAGAATTAAAAGCAAGCTACAGACTGACAGAAGATATTTACAAATCACATATATGACAAAGAACTTATATTCAGAACACACTAAAAAACTCTCAAAATTCAACGAGAAGAAAATAAACCACCCAATGAAAATATGAGGAAAAGACTTGGTAGATATATGGATGGCAAATGAGCAAGGGAGAAGATACTAACATCATTAGCCACCAGGAAATACAAATTAAAATCACAATGAGACACTGTACACACATTAGAATAGGTAAAACCTACTTAATATCAAGCACAGTTGACGTGGGACAAATGGAACTCACCCATTGTTGGTGATAATGTGAAAGTAACAGTCAATCCAGAGAAGTTTCTTCTAAAGTTAAACACATACCCACCATACAACAGGACCTAGCAAGCCCTCTCCTGGGTATCTTCCTAAGGATCCAAAACCACCCATTCAAGAAAAGCCCACAGTGCAATGTTCTGTCAGCTCTATTCAAGCATATAGTGAAATACTACTCAGTGGTCAAAAAAGAAACAACAGTTCAAGCCAGGCATTTTGCTGAGTGAGAGGCCAACCTCAAGACTACCTTCTGCATGACTCCATTTACAGGACATTCTTGAAAAGGTAAACTACAGGGACAAAGAGGGATCAGTAGTGGTACAGTTGGGGGGCAAAAGTAGGTTTACAGCTATAAGTATGTGAAACAGTTTATTCTTGTACTGTTACTTATTAATTATTGTATTATTTTCCACATGAACAACTGTAGATCTACTTTTGCCCCACCCTGTATGTGGCTAGGGGTGAGGGGAGGGTGTGAATATACAGGATAATACAGAGATTTGGGGCAATGGAATAGTTCTGTATCCTGATTATGGAGGTGATTACACAAATCTATACATGTAGAACTGTAGAACTCATAGAACTGTATACAAAAATAATCATTATTCTTGTATATTAATTTAAACATAAAGAAAAAAAGAATAGAAGGACTATACCAATGGGACTGAAATGTTTTAAAATCTTTATGTCTAGCCAGTCACAAAAGGGCAACTTCTGTGTGATCCCACCTATATGAGGTCTCTAGAGTAGTGAGATCCACAGAGACAGAGAAAGAGCATGGTGGCTTCCAGGGGCTGGGGGAAGGACAATTCGTGTTCAGTGGGGACAGAGTTGCAGTTTGAATGCTGAAAAGCTCTGGAGACAGAGGCTGCACAACAGTGTGGATGGGCTTAATGCCACTGACTTGTGCACTTAAAATGGTTAATTTTATGTTACGTATATTTTACCACAATGAACACCCTTATTCTTCATCAGAAAAGTTGATATATAAAACTGTATTTGTGTAAAAATGAACAATAATGGGAGCTCTAAAACAAGAACCTAAAGGCCTGAACTGCAGGTCACACTGTAGAAGAACTGCTGTCCAGTCTGGCATGTGTTATTCCAGACATGCCCTGAGCATGTCACGCACACAGGTGCCGTGACACACAGGACAGGGTCTGCGCACACTGAGACCAGGAACTAATGTGAGACCACAGTGGTCAATTTGTACAACCCCTTGGGCTTTCAAAGAAGCATGCTTTTGCTTCCCAGAAGAGGCAACCACAAAGTAAGTAAAATACATCCACAGCCAGAGCAGCAGCTTGCATTGTCAGCCATATCTGAGCCAACCGGAACCTCAAACAGGTGCACATGTAGACAGAGGGCTACAGAGGCAATTCCCCCTCCCCATCTCGAGGGCCACGTAGAGGAGGGAAGTTACACCTGTGGCAGTGTTTGTGGATACCGGCACTGCACTGTTCCGGCACCTTGGTGTCCAGGCAAAGTGTCAGCTACTTTGCAGACTAATGGACACCAGCTTCTGGGCACGCACCTTGCTGCCTCCCCACCACTGTTTGCCAACAGACTCAGCCCTAAAGATGTCCAAATGCAAACTGCACCTTCTAGACACTTGCACCAAGAGACACCAAAGACAAACATAACCTGATTCATTCACCCAGCTCGGTGCATCCCAAGCATTTCAGCAGGAATTAGCTTTTATTTAAACTCTGCGTTGCTGGTTGAGTCAAGAAATTACTAGCATTGTAATCCAAATATGAACATCCCAGAGATTATGCTGGACAAAAAAAATACAAACTGATTTGAACGTCTCCCTCTTCTTAACTTCTAGCAATATTCCCTTGACAGAGAGATGAAAGAACCAAGTAAATAATCTCTGTAAACTCATTTAAACTAGCTTCTCTTTCTTCCCTGTGGTTTGGCCCAAGCTTGAGAACATGTGTACCATTTTAAAAAAACTAAACAGACATCATTATTCCACATTTTTTTTATTCCAAGAACAACCTGACCAAAGACTGGGTTGAACACATGGAAAATTATCAACCCACTGTTTCCCTAGCCTCTTCCTGATATACATGTGTCCCTAAAAGAGGGGAAATCAAAGAATTTATACTTTATTCTCCTGTTTCTCTTGGCCAAACCTTTCCACAAACGAATGCTGAACCAGACATTCTGGTCTCAGGTCTGTCACCCATGGGCATTCCAGCTTTGGAACCCCTGGATGCCCAGCTGGGCCACCCTGGGAAGTTCCAGATGGCACTTCTGAGAGGAGTGGGCCTAGCACTGCCACACTGCTCGAGCACTCGTCAGCAAGTTTGTCCTCCAGCACCAGACTTCCACCCAAAGCTGCTCTCTGGCATTGCAACTGACCCCCTGCTATCAGGCTCAGGGAGCCCACAGAGGCCCCCTAGCCCCTGCAGGACGATTCAAGACCAGATGGTCAGACGGTGAACATCAGGGCAGCTGCAAACTCATGCACGTGCCAAAGGCCTCACTTTTCTTAGAAATAGTGAGACCAGAGTCTTCACAGGAGGCCTAAGGCCTAGGGCAGGTGGAGCCCTGCACTGTGCCAGTGCAGTGTAAGGAGAGCAAGGACAGGCCTTGGCCCCAGGTTCCTAGTGACAGTCCTCGCTGAGCTCAGCCAGCTAGGAAGCATAAGACACACCAAGAGCCAGGCCCAGGAAAACCCATGTTCACCCTGCTTCACAGCCCTGGCACTCATGTCTCCACATCACACGCCCAGCACACTACCAGCCACACTGAGCCCTTCCAGCCTCTGAGACTAGTGCAATCATTCATGCATGCATTCAGTCATTCCCCTCAAACACACCTGATGGAAAAGAAAGAACCACATTCTGTTGTTAGTTCTGGGAGCCTGCAGTGCTTCTCTTCGCTTCCGCCCATTTACCCACTGAGCCCCTCATCTCCAAAACCATGCACACGGTAAGCTAAGCCCATCTGGACACCACATCACATGTCTTCTGTTTCACTCTGATTATTTATCATCAAATTAACAGGATGGCCAAGAGGCCCGATAAGCATGGGCCAGGAGGACAGAAGGCCAACATCAACAGCTCACAAGGCAGGGACAGGATGGCAAGACTGGGACCAAAAGAAGAAAATACAGAGGCAGAGAACCAAGGCTTTTCATTTGCCCCCACCATGTTCAAATCAGGAAATGAAGAATTTTCTGGAGGGAAGACAACAGGAATCATCACAGAGGCACTGGGAGAGTCACTTAAACCTGAACATGAGGTCAGAGGTGATAGGAATGAAGCAGAAGTCCTGATGAGGCACATGCCAGCAAGTGTGGGGCTCAGCTGGCACAATGCCAATCCACTTTCCCAGCACCCTCTGAAGGCAAGAAATGTGGGCTTCCTCCACACTGATGATGGCCCTGTTGCCTCTGGAACAAGCCAGAGCCCTAACTGCTAGGGTGCAGGTCACCCCTCATCCTCACAGCCCAGCAAGCTCACACACCTTAGCTGTGGCCCACCATGGGGTCTAGGCACTTGGTGTACTGATCAGCACTCTGGTTAATTTTACTTGTCATTATGGCTGGGCCACGTGCCCAGATATTTGGTCAAACATTACTCCAGAGGCTTCTGTAAAGGTATTTTTACAGGACATTAACATTTGAATCAACAGACTGTAAGTCTTCAGGTACCCTGGGTCTCTCCTGCCAGCCTGCCCTGCAGATTTCAGACTTGCCGGCCTCCCTAGTCATGTGAGCCAATTCCTTAAAATAAATCCTTCTCCATACACACACGGTCAGTTCTGTTTCTCTGGGGAACCCTGACTAATGAACGCAATCAGGGGCACAGCTTCTGAGAGGCCACTGGCCTGAGCTTCAGAGCAAATCTTCACTGCAGAGAAAAGGTGCCCATGAGCACACAGCACCCCATGGAGGGTCCCAACAAAAAGCCACATATGCAAATGACTGATGACACACCCCGCAGCGTCTGGTTGGGACGCACAGCTGACTCTCAGAAAAACCTGTGGCATTACTGGTGGCAGCATAAGGAATTATCACCCATGCGTTATCATTCTAGACAAGCGAGAGGCAAGGTAGAGGAGTCGGGGGTGAGTTTTATTATTTGGCTAAAAAACAGTTAAAACTTAAGAACAGTTCTATAAGCCTTTTCATGAGCAGAGACCCCTAAACCCACAGAAGCCTTTGCTAATGCGGACCTTGAGCTGTGCTGTGTGCTGCCTTGGAAGAACGTGCATGTACCCATATACACATGTGCACGCATGCACAGCCTGCTACAAATACCACTAATCCCTTTTCCAGCCCCACCCTTCACAGGGGCCACTGCGGTCCTGCTGGCACAGTAGGTCTGACGGATCAATGCCTTTCCAAGAGCAAATGTCAAGTAAGGACCTGGTCCCTTAGGACACCCAGGTCCCTACCCCCTAGACAAGCCCCAAGAAGCCGGTGATGGTCCCATTAGTCTCCAGTCTGAGTTCATTCATGTCTATTTGAAAACTTACAGATAAAATGCTTGCAAGTAGGCTTTCCTTTTCTCAGCACACTCTAAAATGAAAGAAATTCTTCAGATCAGTTAAATTAGTAAAAGAACAACTACCCAATTTATACAATAAAAGGTGAAGCCCAAGGACAGGTGCTTCAGGAGGAAAATACAAATGACCAGTAAGTTGCAAACAAGTGACTGGAGACCTGTAACCTCCTCTCTTCCCCATTATCCTGGTGAGGACTGAACTCACCAGTGACTCTGAGGGGTGGGCACAATGCTGTCCTGTCCACAGGCCAGCCACCTGGGTCAAAACTGAACGTGCATATACCCTTGACGCCAACATTTTGATTCTAAAACTCTTTCCTATAAAAACATTCACTGAGGTACACCAAGGAAAAGTGTCAAGGATGTGGCAGACTGGGAGACACCCACACTTCTACTGTGGGCTGAGGGACCGGGGAGGGCACAGGCCCCATGAAGGACACGCAACCTTCACAAAGCAATGTTGGGCACACAAAGCATGTGTGTCTCTGCCAGAGTGCTGAGTGTTAAAATCAAGCTGCAAAACCCTGGTGGCCACCCCTTGGGGAAAGCACCGTCCATGTGAACATGTCCTACCATGTGTACATGCACACACGTGTGTGTGTCTGAAATGCATGGAGAAGACCTGAGGAACACAGCTGTCAGGAGCAGATACCTTGGGCACAGTGCTTCCACTCTTTGTTCTCTTTCTTTATTTTTTAAATAATAAAAATGCCATTAAAATAAAGGAAAAGTTAGTCAGCATATCTGATTTCCTGTTCACACTAAAGATTCAACGAGTATTTTTGTGGAAACACCATTAAAAGAAAAGGCCTCAGCAGCAGAAATAAAAACTCACATAAAAAGATAGAAAGCCCTTTCCTGTTTCCTTTCTGAGTAACGCAAAATTATCATACAAAGCAGCAAGTTTCCACTGTGCTCTTTCTATAACTTCCCATGAATGCAGAAAGCAGCTGCGGTTTCCATTTTCCTGCTGATAAAGCCTCACTGGAATACATCCTGGTGAAGGTGAATGCCTGCCAGCCTTGCCTGCCCTGCCTGGCCTGGCTGCCGCCTCGCTCCCCACCCAGACTACTCTACTGCCTTCTCATGTGCTACAGGAGGCTGCAAAGTACATTCACCCTGGGCCTGTGCATATGGCCAGGTCCCTTTGGAAAAAGGGTCTTTGCAGATGTAATTAATTTAAGATCGTTAAGTTAGGATGAGACTGATCATCTCAGATCATCCGAGTGGACCTTAAATCCAATGACAAGTATCCTATGAGACACACAGACTCCAGAGAAAAGGTCATGTGGTGAGGCAGCAGAGACTGGAGTGGTACGGCCACGAGTCCAAGAGTGCCTGGAGCACCAGATGCCAGCAGAGGCAGGAGCGTCCTCCTCAGGGCCTTCAGAGGGAGCACGACCCTGCCCACATCTTGATTTTGGACTTCTGGCCTCCAGAACTGGGAGAGCATACATTTCTGTTGCTCTAAGCTCCTAGTTTGTGATGTCTTGTTACAGTAGCCCCAGGACACTTGTGTGAGCACTGTGATTCAATGAGGTGGGGGCACATGGCCTTCATGACCAGTTTGCCAGGAAGGCAGGAAGGCCTTCCTGCTACACAGACCATAAAACCATGTAGTATGAAACTCAAGTAATCATCCTCTTAGCTCTGTTAGGGTTCATCCTCCACCTTCCTACTCAGTGCCTATGTCCTGGGCTGCCCCTGCCTACCCCCAGGCCCTTCCCTCTCCCTGGGAGCCGTGGCTGTCCCAGTCATTCCTGCCACGTAACACTCTACTCCAGACTCGGCAGCCTGATCACTTCATGGGCTCATGGTCCTGTAGGCCAGGAGTCCCAGCAGACCGTTGTGAAGCCTTACATGGCCTTTCAGGGGCTCAGGTTTCTTCAAAGCACAATGGTCACAGAGCTGTTAACCCCTTACTTGGCATCTAGGGGATCCAAGATCCAAGTAGTCCTAAGGCTACGCCAACCCTTGGGGGTAGGTGAGGCAGACACTGCATTCCAGTGACAGCAATGCTGATGGATTTGCAACCAGGTTTGTAAAACTGCCAAAGCCCTTCGCCCCATTCAGCTTCCCACTATTTCCCACTTACTCTCAAGTTCTGATTCAGAGTTCCTTGTTGGCCAGCGCCACCTTCAAGATTCCCTCCCTGATAGCAGGCATCACTCATCAGCACCTATATGCCGTGGTCCAGCTGGAAGCACCTCATCTGGTCCACTCTCCCTCTGCCCATGACTGCTGGGTCTTGACCCCTACCACAAACACAGTGCCTAGGACATGCCAGGCACATGACATGGAGCAAACAGTGGAATATCTAAATGACAGGGGTCAATGCAGCAAGAAACAGAACAATGCAGTGAGAAGACCCAACCACACTGTAATGTCCAGGGAGGTTTCCTCTCAGCCTTACTGGGCCCTGTAGGTGGGGACATGCAGAGAGTGGCAAGGAGTAAGGCGCAGGTAGAGAGACCCCCCAAGGAGTTAGCTGCAGAATAGAACAGGAGCAGGCTGGGGCAGCTCCTGGCTAAGGCACAGGCCTTGGAGTGGGTTGGAGACAGGGTGCCAGTGAGGAGGTCTCAGACTGGAACTCCAGGAGCCCAGCTACAGGTAGAAGTGAGTTGTCTGCCCTGGGAAGCCAGCTGTAACAATCAAGGACCCTGTGTCCTGAATGGAGAATAAAAGTGCAAAAGTGTTCACCACATACTCATAATGGCCCAAGCTAGAAACTAAGCCAAGGGAAACTGTGGCACATGACCACAACGGCATATGAGACAGTAGGGTCAAGGAAGAGCCCAGGTGAGTAGCCCAGCCCTACCCCATACCCAGGAGTGACAGAACTGAAGTGTGCGTAGAACCCATGGAATACAGAGGAACCCAGCCAGGATGTACCTCTGTGATGACTGTGTGGAAGTGGTATCCCAGGAAAACAGTGAGGAGGGCCCAGGAGCTGCAGGCCACATTGTTCTGGGGGTCATACGGTTGGGCTACAGTTGTGAGCAAAGCCAGACCATGTGCCCATCACTATAAAGTGTTCAAACATCTCACTCAAGAGAGGAAGAGGAAAACAGGAGGATGAAAATGGAGAAGGAGGGCAGATCAGGCAGTTCTATTAGTGGTGAGCTTGAGCTTCCCTTGCATTTAAAGATGGGAAAGGGACCAAAGACAGGTGCCACCACCGAGTTAGGCAGAGGGACCAATGGTGGGTGGCCATGGGAAGAGAGCAGCTGGAAGCTAGGTGGCCTCTTCAGGTGGACCCGACTCCAACAGGCTCTTCCCAGCCTCAACATTCAGAGGGTGTGTGTCACTGCCCATCAGCTGCCTATTTCCTGCTGTTCTCCTGGAGTGCATCTGTAGAAGGTGTCCCAGAGAGGAGGCCCCATCACACAGGCCCTGCTGAGGCTGCACACACCACACACAGGGTGGCAGGCCAAGCCAGGGCCTCCTGGCTAATGCACACTGCCTAACAGGCTCTCCTGGAGCCGAGCAAAAAAGAGCCTGTGCCCACTGCCAGCCCTGCAGGCACCTCCTGTGCATGCACACAGCAACCGCACACCCCAGCTGGCCCTTGCCCTGTCTGGGAGAGGCTGTCTTAGCTATTCTGCTTCCCATGGGATGTTTTCACTTAAAAGTACAAACAAAAAAGTGTAAAACACCCACCTGGTTTTTTAAACAAGTATAACAAGAAAAGTATCAGGCTCTCAGGACATTGGATTCGTGTGCGTGTGTGTGATTGAGAGCTGGGTTTCCCATTTATTTTCCTCTGTGATTCCCCGAACAAGTATTCCTGCAGAACACCAGAGACTGGCAGACAAGCATCAAGAGAAGACATCACCAGCATGTCATCAACTGCTCACATGACCACCCCTCTGGGTGCAGTCTTTCTAGTCACTGCTAAGCAATTGCAGGTCCCTGCTGTTCACACTGCTTTAGGACTGGGTGTAGCACTTGGTGTGTTAAGATTTCCTATGCATTTGTCTTATTTTACACTACTGGTTTTAGAGACTGGCTACCTGCCTGCACCTCCTCATCTCTGACACTACGTTAGTGCTTTTCGCTTGAATCTGTTTTTCTATTTGTAAATACCAGGAGATACCCTTTCCAATAAAGGGCTTCTTTATATCCATGATTCTTAGGGATACAATTCCAGATGATGAATCTCAAATGGCCAATGGTACATGCATGTTTAGAATCTTTAAAACACTTGATCTGTAGCCACCCCTTGGTGTGCCCCTTAGATGCTGTGTGCTGGAATGTGCACCTCTCCGTACCCTCGGGTCACAGCTCTGGGCTCACACAGTGTTCACCCCTCTTGGCCAAGTAGCCCATGAACAAGTTTCTTATTCTCTTTACTCTCAACCTCCTCACTGGTAAAATTGAGGAAGGGACTCTCCCAATCTAACGGGACTGTGATCAGGATTCCACAAGACAGGCAGAGAAGGTATCTGGTGTGTCACTTACAAGGCAACCATGACTATCACTGTATTGTTCTTTCCCACAACAGCCTGTCTCCATCCCAGTCATCCAACTCAGTGATCAGAGGCACCCCAAACAGGGTCACCCCTACACAGGGACTGAACACATTGGTTACTACCCAAACACTTGGACAATGAGGCTGAGTGAAGACAACAGACTCAAAGGCTTCAAACTGTATTATTACATTTTGTGATATTCTGGAAAAGTCTATAGGGATGGAAATCAGATCTGTGGTTGCTGGGGGAGTGAGGGAAAGGATCTGACTCCAGAAGGGCACACGGGAATTTGTGGAGGCATGGAAATTTTCCATACTCTGATTTGGTGGTGGTTACATAATTATATAACAAAACTCACAGAGTAGAACATTAAAAAGGGTGAATTTTGCTGTGTACAAATTGTAACTCGCTAAATGTGACTCGAAAACAAATAGCCCTGCAGAGAAGTAGGCCTAGGTTGTGTGCTGTGGCATTCTAGGCTTGGTCACCCAGCCCCACTGCAGTCCTGTTTCGCTCACTCCCACGTCAAGCACTAATTCGGCACCTGCCACATCCACAAGCACACCCACAGCCTGTGCAAGTGCAACACTCCCATCAGGGCCCCCAACCCTGTCAGGGCCCCCAACCCTGTCAGGGCCACCATGAACTGGCATTCTCCAGACAAAACCTGTGCTCAGACTGTGGCCCCACATGCTTCTCTACTCCCTCAGATCTGCCTTCTCCCTCTTGAGGAGGCCAGCCTGCACCACCAGGAACTACGTATTTTCCCTTATGCCTCCACCCTGAAGGTTTTCAACTCTGGCTGCCCATCAGAATTCCCTGAGCTGCTTGTCAAAACCACGGATGCACATCCCAGAAGGTTCTGATGTAACTGGGCAGGTGTGGGGAGACACTGGGGTTTTGTTTTGTTTGTATTTTATCTAATGTTTATTGTATTGTTTTCCATTACCTTTTATTCCCTTTATACTCCCCTCTCCCCAGCAATTACCACACTGTTGTCCATGTCCGTCAGTCCCATCTCCTTTTGCTCAGTTCCTCCACGCACTAACCTCCCTCCAATCAGCTGTCATCTGCTCTCCATCTATGAGTCTGTCCCCATTTTCCCTTGTCAGTCCAGTTTATTCACTATATTCCACACGAGTGAAATCATATGGTATTTGTCTTTCTCTGACTGGCTTATTTCACTTAGCATAATGTTCTCCAGGTCCGATCATATTGTCCCAAAGGGCAACATTTTCTTCTTTTTTTTTATGGCTGAGTGGTATTCCATTGTGTAAATGTCCACAGCTTTTTCTTAAAAATGTATTTTATTGATTATGCTATTACAGTTGTTCCATATTTCTGTCCTTTATTACCCTCCACCTTGCACCCCCATCCGACCCACATTCCCCCTCTTAGCTCATGTCCATGGGTCATACATATAAGTTCTTTGGCTTCTACATTTCCCATACTATTCTTAACCTCTCCCTGTCTATTTTGTACCTACTATTTATGCTTCTTATTCCTTGTACCTTTTCCCCCTCTCTCCTCCCCCTACCCCTCCCCACTGATAACCCTCCATGTGATCTCCATTTCTGTGATTCTGTTCCTGTTCTAGTTGTTCGCTTAGTTTGTTTTTGTTTTTTAGGTTCGGTTGTTGATAGTTGTGAATCTGTTGTCACTTTACTGTTCATAGTTTAGACCTTCTTCTTTTCCTTAGACAGAAGTCCCTTTAACATTTCATATAATAAGGGCTTAGTGAGGATGAACTCC
>PVIA01010509.1:0-51253 GCA_004024845.1 Tonatia bakeri
CCCTGCCTAGTATCAGAAGCTGTAACCCCCTCCTAGGCTAAGGCTGAGGGAACGACCTTGGAACCATAAGCCAGCAAGGAGACAAAAGCTTATCTCCCTGGAAGGAGCACCGCTTCTGCTCCTTTTACTTCACCCTGCCTGAACCCCAATGCTTTGTTGGTTAGCCAATGATGGGTAAGATTCCCCAAGGGGGGAACGATCTAAAACAGGCATGGTCACATGGGAAGCCCCCAAGGAAGGACTTTGGGGGCTACGGCAAAAGAGGGTGATGGACCCCCCCGCCCCAGGCTTTGACAAAGCCTGAATGCTCATTCCATCCAGGAGAAAATCTCCTTATCTCTTGGTTGCCTTAGTTCCCCTTGCTCCACCTAAGCCTGAAACAATGACAGGGTGGTACAGCCCTGTACTAGAAAGGGCGGGTTCCCTGGGTGATTAGGCCTAAGAAAGAATATGTAAAATCCTGTGAAACCTGCTTTGTGTAGAATGCTCTTGGTTGAATGAGAAGGGTCCAAGGAGGAAGTGAGTTTGTTCCTCAAAGTTTTACAGCTCTTTGAACCTGACTCAAAGTAGGCTCTCAGAGTTCCTTGTTATTTGATCCTTACTTCCCTGCAATGAGTAATGAGCTTTACCTGAATTCTTGTGCAAACAAACCCAATAAAAACCCTGCTGGGACTGGAGAATGCTCACCCTCTCCCAGAGAGGGCGGCCAAAGCTCCCTCCCCTAGCAAGGGTGGCCACTCTGTCCCTACTTCTACACAGAAAATTGCCTGTTTCTGTGTATGTTCATTTCTCGTGTGTCGACAAGCCATCTGCAGCATTCCGCGGTCACTGCCAGTCGGTGATCAGGCATCACTAGACAGCTACTGTACAACAATGTGTATATAGTTATATCATGTGTATATTTAGAAGTTAATTAATGGGGTAGATTTCATGTTATGTGTTTTTACCATGATCAAAAATAATTGAATTCTAAAGATGACATATATATTCAGATGCACAGATAGAAAATTTAAATTTCTCAATTGTTTCAGGGATTCTATGGATAATCAGGTGTTTATATATATCATCCCATGAAAAGAACAAGCAAATTCAACTTAATGTCTATTAACTAGTAAATTTGAAATGTCAAACAATTAGTGTAATTGATTCCAAACAGCAGAACTGGAATCTAGCTAATTTTAGAAAAAAGGGATTCGTTGGAAATATGTTAGAAACATAGCTCAGCTCAGGGAATTGGCTGGAGGCTGAGTACCAGCTGAGTAACAGTTCCATGCCAAGGCAGTTCTGAAAGACAGGAAGGAGAAACCATAGGAGCAATTTCAAAGCAGGTGCAGTCCATTCGTAACTCATTGCCTCAACCACCATTACACTGAATGATTTTTCTCTTCTCGTGTTACCAGCTGAAGTCGAGTCCTGTAAAAACGCAGCTGATTGAATGAATTTATCTCATATGCCCCTTCATAGAGTGTAGAGTGATATGATAGGTTGATTTCCAGTAGCTGATCACCAGGAATTACCTCTCAAAAGTATGCTAATAAAAAGAAGAATTAAAAACTGGGCAAGCAAAAAGAAATATAAATATTTACTATATTAAATATTATTTGTTATCTGCATACATACAGTTATTTTGAAATTTTCTTTTTTAACAGGGGTTATCATAATTTGAATATTGGTATTTCATTATCTATATTATTTTTGGTTTGTTTAGAACAAAAAGGGGTTAATAAATGCCTTTAAGATTTTATTTTCTTTGTCAGAATGGTTCATTTACTTTTATTTATTTAATTTCAAAGGTATTTCTAGATAATTTATGTGAAGTAGAGTTGAAGTTCTAGCAGCTGTTGCTCAGAGTAAAATAATTTATCCTAAGAATCCCCTACATGTAATTAGAACTTCAAATTGCACAGATGTCATCAGTCATGCATTTTGATAGTTCTAGGCACACACTGTGGTGATCCAGGTGTGGACATGGAAGTCCATCTGGCCAATTATCTTTGCTGTTACCAGAGATGGTTTGTTGTCTCTTCCACCTAAATCTAAGCAATATCTTGAGCCAGATCCAAGAGACTATGATAACTCTATAATTTTTTTATCGAGGGCAAAAGAAAATATCATGCTATTCTTTTTGGTGGTCATTTTCATCAAAAACATAATTACACAGGAAAATTTAAAAAACAAAATTCAAACAGTTCTGATTTGTAGTTTGTTTATCAAGTCTCTTTTGTACTATCTTTGTACAGTAGAAACATTAAATTTTAACTTAAACTAATCAATAACCAAATATAAATATATCTCCCTGGCACAGAAACAACTTCCCCAACAATATTTAAGTAATTCTAATATTTCAAAAATTTGCCAATGGGATTATTTGTGAGTTGTTTAATTTAATATTGATGAGGAATAAACATAAGAAAGCATGGTAACAATGCCCACCAATGTTGAGGTCATGTTGTTTTGTTTTCTAATTCATATAAAATTATCTCTTTGGTGTTAAACCATAAAGAATAGTTAAAACAAGTGCATATTATAGAAATATCTATATAAATACATAAAGAGTGGCACAGAGGTGTATATATGATATATACACGTATACAAGTACACATATAAACACATATATTGGTACTGAAAAAACACTGTATTACTGCCTATAAAATATGGCCACTAGTTATTTTTCTTATCAATGGCAAAGTTTTAAAAATAAACATAAAAGCATGTCTTGACCACTGTGGCTCAGTTGGTTGGGCATTTTCCCTCAAAGCAAAAGGTTGCCGGTTCAATTCCCAGTCAGGGCACATGCCTGGGCTACAGGTTTGTTCCCCAGAAGGAGTGAGTACAAGAGGCAACCAGTCAATGTTCACTGTCACACTGATGTTTCTCTCCTTCTCTTTCTCTCTTCCCTGCTCCCTAAAATTAAATAAAATCTTCAAAAAATCCCCAAAACATAAAAGCAGCACCAGAGTACCTCTTAGATATTAACACTGACCACAGTCAAGACTTGATATTGGCCTTATTATCATTAACACAAACATTAACAGTTATATTTTTGCAAGAATGTATTAAGCCCTAGAAATATACTCATCTTTCTGTATCCATAGGGGGCTGGTTCCAAGACTGCCATGGATACCAAAATCCACAGATGCTCATGTCCCTTATATAAAATGCTGTAGTATTTTATGTTACACTCAACAATGATTATACATTCTGAGAAATGCATTATTAGGTGGTCTCGTTATTGTGTGAAGATCACAGAGTGCATTTACACCAACCTAGATGGCATATAGCCTCTGACACAACTAGGCTATATGGTACAGCCTACTGCTTCCACCCTACAAACCTGTACAGCATGTTGCTGTACTGAATCATGCAGGTTGCAACTAAGGTTAAGTATTTGTGTATCTAAATATAGAAAAAGTATATTAAAATATAATGTAAAAGATAAAAAATAAAATGATGCACGTATGTAGTACACTTACCATGAATGGAGCTTCTGGACTGTAGGTTGATCTGGGTGAGTCATTGAGTGGTGAATGAATGTGAAGACCTAGGATGTTGCCGTATACTACTGCAGACTTTATAGACACTGTCCCACAAACCTGATTCCTTTGGCAGGATCAGAAAGAGAATTTCAAAGCTGTCAGTGCTGCTCCATGAACAGGGATGTGGACTTGATTGATTGGAAATGCTGAGGAGGAACTTACTGAATAAGGCAAATGTAGATAACCAAAGTAGAGACTGTCAGGAGGAAGTGAAAGGTGCTCTGAGGATCAGTAAGAATAAGGCATCAAAATGGAAAGATAAAGGAACATAAGGAACCGACATGACAATGTGGTTTTGGCTACTGCATGCCAGAGCAGTGGACAGATTAAGAAATTCTGTGACATTCAGTGAAAAAGGATTGTTTAACCTGGAGAGGATATAGAACTGAGTACCCACTATTTTGACTTTGGGAATTTGTTTTTGGTTCTGTTGATCCCATTTGGCACAAAAAACTCTCCTGCGAATATACTGATGGAAGAAATAAAATTTATCTATGCTTTACATTATCGTAATCTGAAATATTTCCAAAGTACAGTAACAGGCTGGCTCCACACTCCCATAGAAAGTTTTGACTGTAGTGCCCTCTGAGTATGTAGCTCTGTCAGAAAAGACTCCTCTGTGCTGAAACAAGTCAATGGCTGACTGATAGGGATGTAATCTATGCAGTCAATTGGGATGCTGTAAAAGGAAATCTTACCAAGCCCCAGAGATATTGCTCCCATCAGAGAAAAAAATTGTGCTGAACCACATATTCTTCCATTTCTTACAGGGAGTTCAACTCCATGATGGTTTTACGGCACTGCCATCATATTGGTGGTCTATTGTTGACCCAACTGACATTATGGGGAACACGACTGTGCTTTCACGTAGCCTACATACATCATCCTGTGTGCTTTAAATCATCTCTAGATTACTTACAATACTTAATACAATGCCAACCAAAGTCAAAGGTTGCAGAAAACTTGGACTGTCCAGAAATAAGATAACTCTTCAAATATTGGTATTTTAAATGAATAAATATACAAAAGAATTTCTAAAAACTAATTTCAAAGATTCTCACTAGATTACAAAATTCATTCAAAAGATATCAGCCATTTCAAATTTTTTATGAACATGAAACAGTGTTTAGATTTATTTTTAAAGGGTCAGAATCATTTTCAGAATTTCTAACACTTATCTGAACATTTGCTGTTATGATCTCAGCTGAGAAAATGTAATAAAATATACTATTTAATGAGTAGTCAAAAGCATGTATATATTTTACTACATGCAGGTATATATTTTACTACATTTCCTAAATTGAATATTTTCTTCAAAGTGCATATTTGGAATGAAGCATATGTTTAGAAAGACAAAATATTTTTTAAATGATTTTTCTATGATTTAAAAAGAAAATAGCAGAATATCAGCTATCAAATTTCAAAGAATACTATGAGAGCTATCAAATATGAGGACTACTTGAGATTCAAAGTCTGTTCCCATAGTGTAAGACTTACTTGTGTTGTTTTTTTAAAAGGTTAATTTATAAGATGTTAATGAATAAAGCTGACTTGCTTTTACTTTAATGTTACATAATTATTACCATGCTTAAGACATAAATTGAACAAAAGTTAAAATACAGTCCCTTATTTTAATTCACTTTCACCATGATTTCTGAATAATCTATATTCAAAATGCACCATCATAAGGAATGAACTTTGATAGTTTCAGACCCTTTTATTTTCACAGACTCCAAAATCAGTGTCTATACTCCTTTTATTTGTAATCCAACTTTTTGATGGTCAAAGCACAGACTGATAATAATCAGTAATTATCTTCCTAATACATCCAAAATATCATAAACATATCTTAAATATTTTGTAACTAGGTTGATATATTTGATATTTAGAATATTAAAACTTCCAGACCATATTGATTTCTATAGAAAACCCATATA
Source organism: Tonatia bakeri (assembly GCA_004024845.1). Taxonomy (NCBI): domain Eukaryota; kingdom Metazoa; phylum Chordata; class Mammalia; order Chiroptera; family Phyllostomidae; genus Tonatia; species Tonatia bakeri. The sequence continues at coordinate 5,474 of PVIA01010509.1, forward strand.
TTTCCTACAGATATATTGCTTCTTACTTGTTTGTATAACTGAACATCTAGTTTTTTCTTTTATTTAATCCACCACAAATCAGGACAAGATCAGGCATGTTCAGGGTAGTATGGCCTTACACTAAACCACCACAAATTAAAACCACCTGCAAACTAAATGAACATATAGCAGATTCTAGAAAACAAACTAAGCTATTTAATAAAGCTAATTATATCCATAACTCTAGTGATTCATTGGTCAGTCTCCAGCAAACACTTCCAAATATTCCATATAGTGATTTCAGAACTGTATTTAAAAATACCCTTCAACCTGATATTATTTCTGGGCAGTAGCCAAATTTATAGCTATGCCAATACTTTATAATGGCACTTATTTTACAAATTAATTGTATCTACCAGAATTCCAATAATCAGATGCTGCTGCTGCTGATGATGATCATGGTGAAGATTCTTTATATTTTCCCAAGTAAATTTCTTCTTTTAAACTATATAGTACTTTAAATGTGTTTTGGTATCATTTTTATTACTGGCACTCACCTCCCTGAAAGTTTACACAGCCAGCTGCTCCTTCCTAAAGGACATAAGCCATTTTTACTAAGAGAAGCCAGTGAACATGAGTACTTTTCCCTAAGAACTTCTCACATGTGGCCTTGTTCAGTCTCACCTGTCCACAGAAGTAGATGAAGAAAGAGGCTGAGAGATCAAGTAACTTTTCCAGTTTTACAAAGTTGATAAAGAACGGAACTGAGATTAAACTTTTGGTCCCTACAATAATAGTGTTCCCACTATAATCTGGCCAGTTTATAGTCACCTCCAATAATTCCAAACATTTTATTTCTGCCATATTTTGTGCTTTTAGCAATCATTTTACATAAAACATTCTTATTTCCTCTCGTGTCTGTTCCCTTCACTTGAATATCTAGATAAAGAAAAAGTAATGAAGCAAAAAGCAAGGAAGCACATACAACCATAGAAAACCTAAATACAAACACCCTCTTTTTATTGGTTTATTTCTTTTAAAACCTACTTTTTAATTAAAATATAATTGACAAACAGCATTAAATTAGCTTCAAGTGTAGAACATAATGATTTGACATCTATACCCTGCCAAGTGATCACCACAGTAAGTTTAGCCACCAACTGTCTCCATACAAAGTTACTCCCCGCACCAAAGTGTTTTCTTGTGATGAGAACTTTGACCATTTATTCTTAGGAACTTTCAAATTTGCCCTATAGGGTTATTGACTGTAGTCACTGTGCTGTACATTACATGGCCATGACTTACTTATATTTGGAGGTTGGTACCTTTTCACCCCCTTCACTCATTTAACTGAGTCCCAACTCCCCTCCCCTCTGGAAATTACCAATCAGTTCTCTGTGTCTATGAGTTTGGTTTTGATTGCTCATTCATTTGGGTTTGTTTTTTTAATTCCACGTGTAAGTGAAATCATATGATATTTCTTTATCTGATTAATTTTATTTAGCAGAATACATTCAAGGACCATCCACCTTGTCTCGAAGGCAAGATCTCATTCTTTTCTGTGGCTGAGTGTTATCGTATCTCATTGTGTGTGCGTGCGTCTGTGTGTGTGCGTGCGTGCGGGCCACATCTTTATTATCCATTCAGCCATTGATGGACATTTAGTTTGTTTCCACATCCTGCCTATTTTAAACAATGCTGCAATGAACATAGGGGTGCACATATATCTTTTCACACTAGTGTTTTCATTTTCTTCAGATAAATACCCAGACATGGAATTACTAGATCATGAGAATAGTTCTATTTGTAAGTTCTTGAGGAATATCCATACTGTTTTATATAGTGACTAGACCAATTTACATTCCCACTAATTGTGCACAAGACTTTCCTTTTCTCCACATCCTTACCAATACTTATTTCTTGTCCTTTTGATAATAGCCATTCTGACAGGAATGAGATGACAGCTCATTGTGATTTTGATTTGTTGTTCCCTGATTAGTAATATTGAGCATCTTTTGATTTGTCCATGGGTCATCTGTATTATCTTCTTGGGAAAAAATGGTCTATTCAGATTTTCTGTCTATATATAAATGGTTTCACTTTCTGTCATCAAGCTGTATGGGTTTTTAATGTACTTTTGGTATTAACCCCTTACAGTATATATGATTTGCAGATACCTTCTCCCATTCAGTAAATTGCCTTTTTATTTTGTTGATGATTTCCTTTGCTATACAGAAGCTTTTTAGTTTGATGGAGTCTCATTTGTTTATTTCTGCCTTTTTTTTTTGCCCTTGACTTTAAAATCAGATTTACAAAAATATCCCCAAGAATGATGACAAGGAATCCACTGCCTGTTTTCTTCTCAAATTTTATAAAATCCTATTGTTTTTCTTATAGCAATTGTAATGTTCAGTGGGAGGGATACAATTTTCTCTGTGTATGTGGATGCTCATTATGGGATTTAGCTCTACAAGAATAACAACACTTCCATATGCCAAATAAAAAATAAAGCTGCAGGACCAGTTCTTTTTCACATTTTTAAAGCTTCATGATTGTATCTGAATAAGGGGAAGTGTTTTATGTATAAAATTATTTCTGCCTTACCTACTAAAATAAGAATTTCTGGAAGTTGAGTGTCTTTACTGATTGTCACAAAAGAGGGTCCTTGAAGTGACAGATGTTAAATCCTAAACATCAAGATAAAATTCTCAGAGAACGAAAGGCATCACTAAAGTTTCCTAGCTCATTAAGTAGAATTAAACTTCACTAACACAAGCATGCTGGAAGTAAAATTATCATGGCGGCAATTCTGAACCAAAAGAAAAACTATTCCCCATTTTATTGTTTTGTATTTTTCTAAATATATTTTAGCTTAATTGTTCATTTTATTCTTATTTCCTCATGCCAAAAGTGATGAAAGAGATAAAGAGATAGACCTTGATATTGGTCAGTCAATTTTGCATTTAATCAAATCTATTTTGGTAAAAACAGATATAGCAATATAGCATAGTTCCTTTCAGGTACTCTTTTAAAAACCCTTCTTGCAGAGATAGGGATATTGAAATCAGAAGACAAGTAATCTTATCAAAAGTGATGTTTGCAGGTTAAATGAACAGAAGATACTATACAATATACTCTCCTTAATAGATATTATATATAATTATATGATCAGCTTTTACCTATATAATTTTAATAAGACATGTCCATTTGCCTCTTATGCAAACATTATCAATTTATTTCTTCTCCTGAGCAGCAGTGGAAATTCGGGAGTCATTCACTGCTATTCTCAAGGCTCCAATGCATGGTTGTATCTGTGAAGTACCCAACAGTTTCCTCTTGACCTGCCATTCTACTAGTTAACCTCTGGAGGCCCCCTGGTGACCCCCAGCAGACTGGGGCTCTTTCTAACCAACTCCACTGGAGGTTCCCAAAGCTGAAGGAGCCCTAGCCACTACAGTTCTTGTTTCTTTTGCTTGTAGTCTCTATTATTTTTCTTTTATTTCTTTTTTTGTCTCTTAACCAAAGTTAGTTTTTCTCCTTGATAGTCTTCCAGCAGCCTCTTTGTTCATTTAATCTTCTTTATAGAACATTCTCATATTAGTCTTCTTTTCCAGGGAGTCTTATAAAAATAAAATATTTACTTTTCTATGCAAATGCACTACATAAAATAATCTGATTATTTTCAATCTTAATTTTTAGGTAGTTTAAAATCTTTTACATATTCTATTTTGATTTTTTGAACTTTTTAAAAAGGATTTTATGTACTTATTTCTAGAGAGCAGGGAAAGGAGAGAAAGAAGGAGAACACATCAATGTGTGGGTGCCTCTCACGCGTCCCCTACTGGGGACCTGGTTTGCAACCCAGGCATGTGTCCTGACTGGGAATCAAACTGGTGACCCTTTCATCTGCAGGCCAGTACTCAATCTACCAATCCAGATCAACCAGGGTCTTTGCACATTTTTTTCTATAAACAATTTCTAATTAGGTTAATATTTTATTGATATTGCACATCCGGGAAGGAAAGGGGTGAGCAGACTCTTGCTGGTGCACCCTGAGGAGGTATCTCATTGTTTTGGATAAGAACTGAAGATTACCACGACACAGCTGATGATGCTGGGGACTGTGGAAGATATGTCCAGCTGAACATGGATTACTAGGAGGAACTGGGAGTCTGGCCAAGCCACAGACTTCTATTTCTTTTCTTGAGATGCGATATGCCTGACTGGCCTGGTTTGGCCTGGTGTGTGTATTTGTGGGTGTCTTAAAGGGACTTTGAGACTTAATGGTGACATTCTGACATTACTCTAAACCTGTATAACTTTTGGATAAATAGTTCCTTTGCTTTTCACCAAACTCTGCCATTGAGTTCCTACCTGGTGGTGAGCACGATGAACCTAGAACAGAAAGACCCCAGGTGAGGGGCATGAGGGGGCTGTCTCAGTAATAGTATCTTGGCCCCAAATGGGTAAAATTCTGTAACAGGGACAGGCCATTAGCATCAGAATTCATATTCTCACTGTAACTTCAAAAGTTAAAACAAAACCTTTTAAAACTAGAGAACTGAATCTAAAAGATAAAATACTGGTGATATAAAGCATCATCAATATTCATATCTATCTCATGTAAATAAACTAAGCATCTCTTAATGGTTTGGAGTTAGTTATTAAAATACCAGATTCAAGATATCCTCCCTGAGTCTCTATTTAATAGTATATAAAACTGTGAACCAAAAATGTGACCTGGGTCACTTGTAAAGATCAAATGGAACAATGAATGTGAAAACACATAGCAAAAAGAGCTTAAAATTTTTGAAACCAATATTGAATTTACATTAATAAATAGGTACTGTTAAAAATATTAAGAAAAAATGAATAATGTGTTCTGTAGTACAAAGAAATCTAGTCTTGTCTGCACCTGTACATATTCTTGATAATTTTATTTCACCACTACATTTTCTTTCATTTATTTCAAGCATGTTCCATATTCTTTACTTCTTATGTATTTTCTACTTGTTTTAAGAATAAAAAGTTGCTTGCTCATTAAGCTAGGCCACTTATATCAGTAAGCAGATTTCATTTTTTGCCAAGCTTTTACTAGATCTAACGTAATTCATTTCAATCAATTTCTTCATTTTTATTTCCAGTGTTAATGATCCAATTTGCATTCTTTGCTAGGACCATAATTTTGGCAGCATTTACTGAGTAGACAAAAAGACTGCTGTAGAATTTAATATCCATGAAGAAGTGCATTTTTTGTATTTATTTTTAGCAATATATGTCTGTGTAAATGACAGTAATTTTAAACTAAAGGAGATACTATCTATTTTGTCTATATGATTTCAAAGATTGTCAACATCATTTAAAAATACTACAAAATTGTTTAATCTGTCAGATAAGTCCAAAGAATCTTTTTCTTAAAAGCCAAACATATGTTTCTGGTCTTAAAGGTGAGGAAGCAGCTAAATAGGTAATACTGAAATCAGCCTTCACTCCTTGTAGTCAAGTTTCTTTATTCATGCAAAGAATTATGAAATTATTAACTATCAATTGGATAGGTTATAATTCAATGTAACTCCTCTGTCTTTATAAACCTGAACAGATTACAAAGGGATTACGGTATGGAACATCTGCCTCATCCTTAACCTTCCCCACAGGACCCAGATAGACATTCCCTTTACTAAAATGGACAGACACATTTCTATTCAACTAATGCTACAGGGGTTATTCCAGGCCCATGAAAGGCAAAAGAGTCACTCCAATGTACATAAGCATCCTAAGAATTTTATAGTATTCTTGAATTACTATAATGGTATTTATTGAGCAAGTAGTAATCACCTTTAAGAAACTGCTCTCACATGGGCTCCAAACACTAAATATGACTGTAAAAGGAAGAGCATATTTCTAATAAAGGGAGAAGATCTATACTAAAAATAGGCTGTCATGAAATAAATTCAGATTACTGTTGGCCACTAGAGTTCCTTAAAATATTATGAAACAGCCCAACTTACTGAACAGTGTAATCAGCTTTATTACTAAATATTTTATTAAAAAAACAAATATACATATATTAAATGCTTTGAAATCCATCACCACAACTCTATCTGCTCACACTTTTAGATTAGAACAGGAAGTCATGATTATTATTTCACTAATAGAAAAATTTTATTTGTAAGAAAAAAACAGAAGAGGGGAAAACAAAAATAGAAAGTTAGAAAGGGAGAAAGAAGTACGGAGCTTACTGTCTCCTCTAACACCAACATCCATCTATTTAGAGTTAACATCTCAGGCTCTCGAGTCTTCATGGCCGGGCCAGGCACCTTGTTCTATTTATGATTTCTCAGTGTCATCAATCTCTGCAAACTTAATTCCTAGCAACAGTAATAACGTCATGTGCTTTAGAAAGATTTGGTGAGATAACATACAAAAATATTTGTCATGCATTACACACAGTGTTTTTCTCTTATTATCATTATTATTTCTTCATAAGAAATAATGTATAATTTGCCAACTCTCTTTTTCCAGAGAAAGAAAAATATTACCCTTAAGCTTCTCCTATTATTCTTTCTACAGCCCTGAAATAAATTACTATGTTCTTATTCCTTGATGTTAAGAATGTGAAGATCTTTATAAATTTAAAATATCAGATCATATTTAACAGTGGAAAACAGATATCATTAAAGCTGTTGTGTCCATCACTTGCACAGATGAAAGACAGATCTCTACTTTTATAGTCTTTTTATATTTTACTTTCTCCTATGTAAAACTGACTGAAAGTAAGGATCATGAATATTATAGTTTGCTGACTATATTTACCTTCCAAAAGTCTCCCATATTCACAGTTTAGTATAAATAAGTAGATGACCAAAACGTTTATTATCATCTGTTAGAAGACTATGAGTTTCTTTTCATAGGAACCTGAAAATGATCAAGGAAAAAAATCCCCATAGTGAAAATAAACACTTTCTAAAACATACCTTAATGATTACTATTTTATTTTTAAAGATTTTATTTATTTTTAGAGAGAGGGGAAGGGAAGGAGAAAGAGAGAGAGAAAGAGAAACATCAGTGTGTGGTTGCCGTTCACACACCACAACTGGGGATCTGGCCTGCAACCCAGGCATGTGCCCTGACTGGGAATCAAACCCAAACCGGCAACCCTTTGGTTGGCAGCCCACACTCAATCCACTGAGCCACACCAGCCAGGGCAATGATTACTATTTTATCACAATAATCTATTTTTAAAAATGACAGAATAATACTTAGTATATAGTTAGCTTTCATAAAATTGTGAACTTTTAAAACAAAAATACAATGTATAAGTTAATGTAAAATAAAACAGTAGCTGTCTCCTTTGTTTAAAAAAAGGGCAGTTTGTTCCAGAGTAAATAGCTTACACTGACATCTCAAGGAAAGTAAGAGCATACAAACAGTCATCTCTGTGAGTTTAAAACAAACAAGACAAAACACAAACCCCCCTTTATTGAGGAGCCATGGTAGAATGAAACAGGCACAAGCAACTGTGATTATAAACTAAGGATTTGGAAGCTTTCTGACCAGAATATGCTGAGAGAAATAATAGCAACATAAATCACACAGGGAATTCTAAAAAGCACACAGAATTAAAGCTTTGCCCTCTTCTCATCTAATGCTACTATATAGATTGCTTTCAGTAAATCTATACTGAGAGAATATGTTATACAAGGCAGTGAAACATCAGTGTGTACTCCTCACTACAACTAGTCAATGGTCAACCTAGGACACGGCCCTTAGGATGTAACTCAAAGCCCATGGAGAATGTGCAAGAAAAAAAAGCCCCATTAGACTTTTGACAATACGCTGAGAAATTGAAAATGTATTTGGTTTTTATGTGTATCACTAAGAATTGACAAGTTATACAGTGATGCACTCTCAGCAATACTGGGATTTTGGTTACCTCCAAATTCATGTTACGAGTGTAACAGTCAATTAGTTGTTAACTTTAGGCAAGAAAAGAAAATAAAACAAATGCTTTTCCTTTAAAAGCTGGCTTTTTTACCTACTCCTATATATTAAACAGTAGATAAATTCATGTTGGTCCATGACCTCATCTCACTTATGCATATAGATGGAGTGTTAATAAATAAAGCTAAAATTCTGCCAAAACTTGCATGTCATTAAATTTCTTATGATAACTCCCAAGACAGAAGTACATGGAAAAGTTATTTGTTTTTGGAAAGTAGTATTTCATTACTAATGGAACATTTCCACTATGCTAGCCTTCTTAGTTAAGTCTTTGAATATCAATTTCACAGGAATTCATTCAACCATACTTTTATTACACATAAGTTATTACCTGAGATTAAACTAAGCATATATACTCTTTTGGGAAGCTAAGATATCACTTGTATCTTTTGATCTAAATATTAAGCCCAATATCCAAATTATTATTCATTTATTATTCTGGAAAATAAAGACAATAAAAGTAATAATAACAGATTTTATAGGTAAAGCAATATATTAATCCTTTCCACAAGCTAGTTCTTAGAGATTTTATAAGATCATAGGTAAAATAAGAACTAAATTGCATATAATCTCCAGCATTCCTTCCTACATAAAAGTTTTTTTAATAAAGAAATTCCATTCAAGAAACACTGTTCAAAATTCAACACAATGTCATTGAACATATGAGATTTACCATTACATGAAGCTGAATGAGAAACAGTCTCTTTCCAGGAAATGCTCAAAAATAGAGGGGGCAGTTGGAAAGAGAGACTCATAAATAAATGATTACAATAAGACATTAATTGTACAATTACAGTGCTGTGCTTTATATCTTCCAGAATGCTGTGTTGGCTTTTCACCCTTGATTGTCAACACATTAACCTAACAGAAAATGCCAAGAACAACTAAAGGTGAACAAGAAATCATTCTGAAAACATTTAACAAAATTTAGCTCCCACTTCAAAGTTGTTTTAATATTTGGTGAGTCAAGATGTAGACTAGCGATATAAATAAATTACAGAATACGAAACTCACATGCTGAAACTGCCACTCTGCCTGGAAGTAGCAAGACGTTGTAGACAGGGGAAAGCGTAATGTTAAATAGTATCACACTAAACTCATCTTACATTCGAAAATCTATGTAGACAAGCAATTACTCATTTAGACCTACCAATAATTTGACATACCCTCATTTTCTGCTCTTAGGAAATCAAGAATAGTAGAGTTTCTTGGTCCCATGAAAGTTATAATATCTGGTTTGTGCAACATATTAATCTGACTAATTTCTCAAATTTAAATCTATATGCAAACTCAAATTTGGGGTGTAGGCAATCTTTGATTTTGTCTTGTTTTGTTTTCTTATCATACAGGGTCTGGCAGAATTAATAGCTGCTTGAGTGTGGTTGGTAAGGTAAAAATATGGGTGTAAAAATTTATAGTTTTAATTTGAACAATTCACCTAAAATGTCATATGGTATGCTTGACTGTGATATTGTTATGTTACAGAATTGTGTGCTTATGATTTTGTATTAAAAGATTTCGTAATAAAAAATGGGTGTTATTTGTGCCAGACTCTGTATATTATTGTGAAAAATGGTTTTTAAAAGGGAATTTTGACCTCATACACCATTATTATATATTTATTCCTCCACAGCAATATATTATATTTTCTAAGTTCTAACAGATACAGGATATTTAGAAAAAAATTTACTAGGCTGTATCTATACATCATGTTCCTTATATTACTCAGATGCAACCTACTAAATTCCTCTGGATTAATAATTTCCTCTTTAGTAATGAAATTTTGCTTATAGGATTCAGAGATCCTTTATTCATTTTATTAATTGTGATACACATTATATTAATAACTGAGAATATGAAAATAAAAGAGAATCTCAAGTGCGCAAAGCATCCTAGGATCACCCACTTAGGACTGATTTCTATTGTGGAAGACAGGAGGAAAGCACCTGCCAGTGGTTATATCATAACTGTGAGGTCTTACTGCACCATCACCGCATCTCTCCCCACTTATTTTTGTTACCCAAGGGTGTGTGTATGTGTGTAGGTGGTGGGGAGAAGAGGCAGAGATTCAGAAAGACAAAGAGACACAGACAGGAAAGAGACAGAAACATACAAAGAATATCCTTGATATTCATCTACCTGAGTCCTGAGAGCTTTCATTTCATTATGTCCCTCTTTGGGGCCTGGCAGTTAGACCTAAAGCTCAGCGAAGTCTTTGAGAGAGAAGCCTCTCATCCAGCCCAACCCTTGATTTTTCCCTCGCTAGTTGTATCTCAGAGCTCAAATCACATAGGCTTGTTCCACTCTGAGCTGCAGTCCTCTCTCTGGAATTCTCTGCGAGTGACCACAAGTGGCCCTGCCCTCTGCCCCAAATCTCAATGCTACTATTTCATACTGAAGATGGACTTGAGCCATGCACAAAATGTGGATGGAACCCTACATATCAGGAATATGCAAAACTTGAATGTAAGGGTTGATACTATTATATTTCAGCAAATTCTGTTTCTAATCTCCTCTTCCAATAACTCTGCAGTTCCTCAAGGCTACATACTTACTGAGCTCACCTTTCAAAGTGGACAGAGCTTTCCTACTCACCTTCATTCCATCTCTTCATGGCCTTCAAGCTTGGCTCTGTATTAAACAGCAGGCTAAAAGATGGCAAACTAAACAATTTTGATCAATTAAAGCTGTCAATTTAGAAGCTAACATACAAGCCTCCTAAGACATATCATAGTAACACTTCTAGAATCATAGTTTTGGTGAAAATTCCAATCGCCTCCATAGGCTGCTGTGATAAATTAAAATGAAATAAGATCTGGAGAGTATTTTGCAAATCACAAAACTCTCATGGGTTATATCTGAATTTTCACAGCCACCTAACACAAAGATGGCTATTAGCCTCCTTTTGAGAATGAAAAATTTCATTCCAAATGTTTAATAATTTGACTAAAATTCTAGAAAAGCAAATAACAGAATCTTTAAAACATAGATAGATGGTTTTCAAACTTCAGAGTGTATGTGAATCATCTTTACAGTGTATCTGAATCATCAAAAGAGTTAATTAAAACACAGACTGTTGGTTCCGAACAGCTGTGTTTCTGCTTCAGTAGATCTGGGGCAAGGCCAAAGAATGTTCATTTCAAACAAGTTCCCAGATCATGCAGATACCGTTGGTCCAGACACCCTACTTTGAGAACCACTGATGTAAGTCTTCTAACACCAGACCCAAGGTACTTTCCACTGCAGAAATGAAGGACTGTGGTAAAAGAAGGCTCTTCGTGAGGCCTCATCTTGTAAGCTTGAGTAAAGAGATTCCACTCTGTATTAGCCAAGGCAAAGTACTTATTTTTTTTTTTCTTTTGGTTGGCTGAATGGAAAGGGGGAAATAGTACCTATTTCAAAGTGTGGGTTAAAATTAATTGAGATAATATAGTAAGTGCTCATTAAATATTACTTATTTTCCTAATAGTGTTACAGAACCACAGCCAATGCAGTTCTGAAATAGTTGTAAGGGGTCCGATGGCCTGCCCCCAAGAAGCATAGCTCCCAAAGCCAGAGTTTGGTGAAAAGGATAGGAATTGTATACTTAAATGGTGTGCAGATTTAGAATAATGATGGAATTCTGCTATTAAGTTCCATTCCTTTAAAACACCCATAAACACACAATCCTGCCTCCCTTTGCCAAATCAAGCCAGCTTCAAAATCAAGCTGGACCTCTTAGAAACACAGAAGTCCTCAGCTTAGCACTCCCGGTCCCAGTTCAGCATCTCCAGCTTCTCCCAGTATTCCCTGCTCCACTGGGCAGGTTCCACAATTCCCAGAACCATGGGTCATGTAGCAGTGTTCTCCAGCCCTTTGTCCAAGACCATGTAGCACCTCCTTACACACCAGACCTCATGGTGGGCTGGTGGGGCTCTTCTGCACCCTTTCAAACCACATGGCAGAGAGAGAGAGCGCCTCATGGCTGCCACACCTAGTTTAAATCCTGGCCCAGAGCTTCCAGCCGGACCCCATTTCTGACTCTTTCCACACTGGTTTACATTCTTTGTACAGTTCACATTCTTTTACGCTGCCATTATCAGTCCAGGCAGGCGTGGCCCAGTACACAGGGCCAACTGCCTTCCTGCTTCTCTGGCAGTCGCTGTAAAAAGGGAACCGCCTCTCTGCTCGGACAGACACTGTAAGACACCCTGCCCTGCTACATCATCACTACATCAGGAGTCAAAGTCTGCCTATATTCCTGGCCCAGAGAAACAGCACAGCTTTTTAACATAACTAGCTCCCATAGATATGCAAAGTATATGTCAAAGGCTGCCCTCTGCTTCTCCCATCCCCCAGGTCAATGTTTGTGGGGAATATCCTATGAACCCTGTTACAATGGTATTACAGAATCTAATACTTCTGAATGGATTTTAGAACACTGTTTATCATACTAAATTACACCAACATTCCAAAGGTAAAAAATATTTAATTATAAATCAGAGAGCACATTACCATTGCTAAAGCAATGCCTATAAAACCACATACAGACTTTTTGAAAAATACAAACCCCATGCATGCTAAGAAAGGGGTATACTTAGTTCTCTCTCCAGGAATAGAGAAAATGTGTCAAATAAACAAGCCTGCTTTGGGTATTTAGTTTATAGCATAGACCCTTCAAGAACATATTACGCTTATTACCTTCCACTAATAACTTTAACTGGATAAAGCAACTATATCTGTACCAAGTATATCCTGGAAATGACTCAAAATTGTAATGCAGAGATAAAAAATGTGTTGGGATTCTTTTTTAAAGACTAATTCTCAAATTTTGCTGTGCAGCAGAATCACACAGAGGGCACAGCAGGTAGCCGGGCTGCCCCTCAAACATTTGAGTTGGAGCCTGAGAACTGGCCTTTCAAACAATTTTCCAGATGATCCTCTGGTCTAAGAATAACACTATGAAACTACTATCTCATGGTGAAGAATGCTAATTACAGAAACAGAGAGAACCCAAGAAAAAGGGTCTTAATGTAACAAGCCACCAGGTCTTCGCCAGAGAAACTGCAAGGGTTTTATTTTCATGAATCTATGGCCTACATGTGGTCTTGAACCATAACACAAACCTCATCACAGTCTGTTCACTAAGGCTAAAAATATTCTAGTACTATTAAGAAGTGATTTTAACAGTGTAAAAAGAAGATTGAATAATGTAAGAAATATAAATTTAAAAATCATATAGAAATCATTTGGGATTATTAGAAAAATAAAACCATTAGAAAATAGAGTTACCATAAAAGCTTTCTTATGAATTCATCTCTGAATGGCCTGGTGTTTGCAGCTAGCATTTACAAATAAAAACTGATAACCTCCTCTAATAGAGTACAAGCTACAGAGTAGGAAGAATATTTTACTTAACCTTATATACAACTCGGAGTCAAGCATATTGAAAGGGTTCAACATATACTTGCTGAACAAATAGTCATAAAAGATACAATAAATAAATAAATAGACTAGATTAATGAATAAATAAATATGAAAATCAATAATGAGTCATTAAATATTTTTCCATAAGTGGATAAGAAATAAAACAGGTTAGTATATAACATGAATCAAACTAGATACTCTTTGTAATTTAAATGAATAATCACTAGGAAAAAACAGATATAAAACTGTAATCAGAATTATGTTTAATTTATCATCAAATTGAATTACCATGTAGAGTTATTAAGCATGGCAAGAGAAAAAACAACAGTCTACTGAAAACCAGCAACAAATAGGCTATTCAGAAGGCTATTCCCTAAAACACCATTTCATCACACCTTGGCTCCCATAGTGCTGCCTTCTTGTGAAAGGGAAGTGTCTTGCCTGATGAGTCTGACAAGTTTAAGAATCTTACAGACTCCATCAGGTAGATGGAGAAAGAGAAAGCATAACAGAGAAGAAGATTAATACACATTATCTAGATTGTATTTCCCACTTGGTTTAAAAAAAGATGAGCTTGTGACTGCATTAGTCATTTTTCAGCTTTGCCTTAAAGTTTTAAGATATTTTGAAGTCATGAGTATTTAAAACATAACTTAAAACTAAGTAAAATACTCATCGTACCAAAATATTATTAGCAGAAAAGAACTGGATCAAATTTAGATTCTAATCTTAGATAAATTTACTCTTCTACATGTGCATGCAGTTGGGGATGTAGAGAAGCGATGAGTAGGAATCCGTGCTGAGAGTCCAACCGTACAGGAAACATGCCTGTGGCTGGTCCTCACGATTTTCACTATCTTCTAGCAAAAGTCCTTTTGAGATGTCAGGAAAGCTTTAAGGAAACCTTAGCATCAGAAGAGCAAATATTCCTCCGCACACGTATCCAATAGATGTACACTGTGCCTTACGAAACATAAGAGGAAGTGCTAAGCCATAAGGCTAAGCACAAAAGCTGCAGTTCAGAAGAGAGCCATGTAAATGCACAGAAAAGGATCTAGGAATGCAAGAGATACAACATGTCCATTTTTCAGAATGTTTTGGAAACATGAAAAGAATAAATCATTAGTCCTACGGTAGATATAAGTGAATACATCTTGTGTCCTACATGCTCTTCTAGAACCTGCTACTTCCCCATTTGCTGATGGCATGGATGTGCCCTTCCCTTGAATCTGAGTGGGCCCTTCTGATTGCCTTGGCCGATGAAGTAGAGATTAAGTGATGCTATATGACTTCCAAAGTTAGACATAAAAACACCATGCACTTATACTTTTTTTCTAAAGATGCTTAGAAGCTCACTACTATACTGTGAGAAACCTAAGCAGACAATGAAGGGATTCATGTGGAAAGAAAACAAAACATCTGACCCACAGCCACAGCAGAGTTTCCCAAAAGTGCCAGTCATGTGAAGGGGTGACCCTGAAAGTAAATCAAACACCTCCCACCTGAACTGCCCACCTGGGGCAAGCCATTCCTACCAAGTCCTGACCAAATGAGAGATTCATGAGCAACACAAGTAATTATTCTTTTAAGTCATTAAGTGAGGTGGTTTCTGATGCATAGGTGGGTAACACAAATCACTGATGTTCAGCACTACAGTCATGAAATAAAATAATAACAACACAACAATAAAAATATGAGTTGGTGTTTGTTTTAAAACAGGCACTGTATAACTCAAATGACACAACGTTATCAATTAATTAAGGCATGCTATTTTCTAGATATTAGTTATAAAGTAGGATTTAAATAACCTATAGTTGGGTAGACAGTTGGGGCAATAATAAGGATAATATAATTAAGCAGAGCACATTGCTGACAATACACTTAAGAAGCAGAATATCTACAAACAAAAGTAGATAACCTGCTTCACCCAATAAGGCTATATATAATATGTATATCATCTACAAAGCAAGGATAAGGAGTGAATGAATAAGATAACTTCATAATTATCTTATTGTAGACACAAAAAACTGAGCACAGTTATAGTTAATAACTCATTTATTTACTGGTTTTGAAACCAACATTGTCTATTTAAAATTCAGTTCACTCTGGCCTGATAGCTCGGTTGGTTGAGCACCATCCCAGTAAGTCAAGCTTGTGATTTATATCCCCAGTCAGGTCACATACAGGAATCAACCAATGAATGCATAAATAAGTAGAACAACAAATCTATGTTTTCCTCTCCCTCTCCATCTCTCTCTCTTCTTCTCCCCTTTCCCCCCTCTCTCAATGCAATAAGTAAATTCTTTAAAAATCAATTCAATAGTAACACTGATATAAATGTCCCATTTATACTCTTAGCTTTTCCTCAGAAATTTTAAGAAAATGTAAATCTCTTTTAACCTTCAAAACTTCCCCTGGTGATTACAATTACAACAATGAAAAACATGATGCTTGCCTCACAGTTTAAAAACTGATTAAAATATTTTTCAATTGTTCTATTATATTCTCCTTAAAATACCACTTGCTCTCAATATCTATAGTTGGAATCCTAAAATATTTTCCCAAAAGTAATCAAGTAATTACTGAAATATGCATTTATTGAGCATGTGCTATGTCCTAGACACCGTTTTGAATATTGAGAATAACTACTCTAAGCATTGCAGATATAGCAGTGAACACAGCAAAGTCTATACTCTCATGGACAGTACACTCAGGAAAAATCCAAAAGCTATAAAGACTCTGAGGTACTGAATAACCCCATATTCACCATTTTCCCACAAACATGAAATTGAATACATAAATTAATCTTGGTATAATCTGAAACTTTACCATTACCAGAAGTATGTAATGTCTACTGAGTCTTGGATAAACTCTAATTGATTTTCTCTAAATAGTCCTAAGTATTTCAGGCTTAACTTTTCAAGATTTATAACCACTAAGACTAGACCATTTAAAAAATTGTGAATGGTAAGGGAAAAAATTATTTGTTAAACAGATTTACTCTTTTTTATCCATTATGTCCATTTTCAAAAATAAAATTAAGTGACTATGATTTATGGATACTTAAAGTTTAAGAATTTGATGAGGCAAAGCAAAAGGTAACTTGAAGAATCATACAAAAGAATAAGCCAATTACTCATGTAATGAAAAATTTCTCTTTTATTAGATCTTTAAAGTCATATTTTCTTCAGACCAATAGATCAGAGTTTATTTTTATTTAATTTTTATTAAAATAACACATGATCTCACTTATATGTAGAATCTAATGAACACAATAAACTAACAAACAAAATAGGCGAACAAAAGTTTAGATGCATAAAACAGACTGACAGCTGCTAGAAAGAAGGAGACAGGATGAAAGATGGTGAAGGGATTAACCAGAGAACAGTTGTGCACAACCACAGACACAGACAACAATGGGGACTGACCTGGGAAGGGGGAAAGGGTCGGGCTGGGTAGAGGTGGGGAAAGGGAGAAAAAGCGGAAACAAAAGTAAGAGCATAAACAATAAAAGTAAATTTAAAACTTATAAAATAAAATATATAAAAATAAATATATTAATAAAATTCAAGTTAACTGAAATATTTTAAAATTAGTATCTGTGGGTAATAGTATGTGAACTAATCATGTATATGTAAAACTTGTGTGGCAAAGTCAAATGCATAAGTGTGCCTTTATATTAATAAAACGTTCTACATTATCTAACTTTTAAACTGATAGCATTATTTTCCAGGAAAAAAATATGGCATGTATATATATGGTATGTGTGTGTACATTATATACACATAATCAATGCATTTCATTGTCAAAATAATAGTTCTTTGATGACTTTGAAACAGAATTAAGAATGGTGGGTCAAGTATATTGTTAAAATTTAAGGATAAAGAGAATTAAGCAAGTAGAAATTTAGAATGAAGAAATAATTCCCTAGTTGTTATAAAAAATCAATTTTTCAAAGCTGATGTGAACTCTCATCACTAAGTTATACTTGGTTATTTCAAACCTGATGTGATCTCACATCACTAAGTTATCACTAAGTCTTTTTTAGTTCAAAGTTATAACCTGGACGATTAGTTAAATTCAGCTCTCAAATATGTTTTATTGGTGCCAAAATGTCTATGTAGTAAGGAAGGAAGGAAGATAGTAAAGAAGAAGGGAGGGAGAGAGGCACCATCTTACAACATGAACTCTTCAGTTATAAGGAGTCCCTGCCACTCCCTGTATACTCTCGTTCTCCATGGGCATTTGAATTAATGACTTTGAGGATGTCCAACAATTTGCAGATGAGAAAACTAAAGCCTGAAGAAACAATTTCATTAATTGCCCAAGGCATGCACATATAATGTTATTATTATTATAAGTGTGTATTTTACAAAATCTTAAAATATATGGATGTTTTAATCACTATTTGACATTTGCAATATAATATGTAACTTCTAGTCTACTCAACTGAAATGCTTGATAAACTATTTGCATAATTTCAGCTGGTCACTCCAATTTGTTAGACTTTTATTTTAATGCATTCACATAAAATAATTTCTAAATTTATTACAGGTACCTCAAAATTCATTTACCTCTTCATATAACCATATTCTTTTTATTGTCATCATAAAATGAATAAAATATTAAAAATATAAGTAAGCAGAAAGAATTCCAGGGAAGGAAGGAGGGAGGGAGAGGGGGAGAGGGGGAGGGGAGCAGAGGGGAGAGACAGAGAGAGAGAGGAGCAGTAGAAACAGGTCCTTGGAGAAAAGGAGGGCTCTGTTTTATTTTTCCTTGTATTTTTTTAAAAAGGTTTACAAAACACTATGGTACATTTACACAATGGAATTCTATGCAGCAGAAAGGAAAAAGGAGCTCCTACCCTTTGCAACAACATGGATGCAACTGGAAAGCATTATGCTAAGGGAAATAAGCCAGGCAGTGAAAGATAAATACCATATGATCTCACCTTTAACAGGAACCTAAACAACAAAACAAAGAAACAAGCAAAATACAGTCAAAGACACTGAAATAGAGGACAGGCAGAAAGTGACCAGAGGAGAAAGAAGAAGGAGTTTCAGGGGAAAAGGGGGAAGGGTTTACAGGAACAAAGTTAAAAGACACATGGACAAAAACTAGGGGGAGGGTGGTAATGGGAGGGAAGTTGGGAGGAAGGGGTGGGTGGGCTGGATTGGGAGTAAAGGGGAGAAAACTGTACTTGAACAATGATTAAAATAAAATTTTAAAAAAAGATGATGCTATCTTATGGTTAATATAAACTGTTTAATGTGGTAGAACAATGTTATTATAGAAAACCACCATGAGAATGACTGTATTAAAACACGTTTGGACATTTAAAAAAAAAAGGTTTAGAAATTGCTCAGTCTGGAGAATTTTCAGCAAAAAAGCCAATTTCTTCATTTCTATTTCAAAAGAATATAGTAATCTCAAATCTGCATCACAAGCAAAAAATCGTTTATTTTGAATCACATAAACAAGTAATGGGTAAAGGATTTTTCTCTTCACTTCTTAGATATTCAAGAACAGACCATATAACATCAAAGAAATTATATATTGCCTTCTCTTTAAATCAGGTATGTATACTGAACAAGGATGTTTTAAATAAAAAAGAAACTTTAAAATAAAAGGAGCCATGCAGATCATCTTTTGTTACCCAGACTGCTTGAAATATTTGTAATGCAGCAAATGTAGCATGTCTGCTTTCATACTTAAATTTAGTTTATCTGAACCAGGATGTCAGACTGTCAGCAGAAGAGATCCTCAGACATTAATGTTCTTAGTACTGCATTATCACTGAAACAACAGAACTAAAATCTTAAGAGCTTATATGCGACATGTCAGGTCTGCTTTGGAATGAGTTCCTAGAACAGACAATAAAAAACCTGAATGATATTCCCTAAAAAAAATAGGAGTATGGAGGAGAGACTATAAACAAAACAGTATCTGTTCTGCTATCTTCTACTATTTAGAAAACAAACAAAAATCTGGCAACATTTTTAACTGAATTAATTGGCTGTGACATCGGTTCACAAAATTATACAGGGTTCAGGTGTACAAAGCACTAGGGGCTTTCAGAGCAACACAATCTTTCATTCATATTTTGAACTACATATATGCATATCCCTTGTAACTCCTTCCCACACAAACGGAAACCATCCAGGAAACCACCCAATTCATGTTTTTAACTTGCCCCGGACACATCTGTGAAAACTAGTTTCTTCCACCTATTTTAATAATTGCAAGTTTCCTTTGTGTTAGAAATGACTTGCTCTGTGGCCATCATCTCTTTCTATGAAGAAGTCAATTTCTAGTAGGTTAGCTATACACAAGATAACTTTTGTACCTAAAAAAAAGAATTTTGGTGGTGATAATTCACCCCTGTATCTAAAACTAAAACCACACCTGTATTTGTCTTATTATTTCAAAGACTCTGTTTGTTTAAATAATAGATAGTATGCTATATCCAATGAAGTCTGGAACTAGGAATTAGAAGACCTGAATTAAATTCCCTTACATTTCTAATCAGTTTTGTGATATTATGAAAATCATGTAATTTTTTACATATCACCTTCCTCATCTATAAAACTAGGAAAAAAAACTGCCCTTACATGAATGTGAAGTTAAACCAAATTAATATATGAGAATCTCTAGAAATTTCTAAAACTTTAAATTACATTTATATATTTGGTTTAATAAATTATATTGTTTTCCCATTCATCAACCAATCTCATGCATTTTTCTTGCTAACAAATTTGTTCGACTGGCAATGACCATGGCTCTAGAAGGGTGTATAATGATTGGTTTAAGATGATCATAGGCATCTTAACCACCTATGCCTAGGACTGGACTGGGAAGGTGGTTATGATTCATTTGTAGCCAAAGAAATACAGGAGAATGTGTTCAGGCACTTATTTCTAGAAAAGATTTTCCTCCATATGTGAGGAAGTCACCTCTACATCTGAATTTCCTTCATTTCTGCTTTGGACACCAGCAAGTGAAGATCTGATGTCTAGCACCTGGTGATTAAAATGAGAAGTCCGAGAAAAAGAGCAAACATGCTGAGTATAGTAGAGCAGAAAGATAGAACAAGTGGGTTTAGAGGACACGGATAAGACAGGCACTGTATTATTAATGCATGTGATTAGGAAGTAATAGCCTCGATGCCTTTCTAGAGGAAACTTTAATTTCCTCTCCAGCATAAGCCAAAAAGCATAGTGTTGGCCCACTTATTTCCTCAAACATTTACTAAAATAGGTCATAAATGTTTTCTTTCTAAATACTAAATATATAATTATAAAATAAAATAACTCCATTTTTAAAAGCTTCAAAAATGCTAGAAGAAATCCTAAAGCTATTTTGTTAGGAGGTAAGCCTTCCTGAGAAATACACAATAATCAGAAGCCATAAAAACTACCATGTAACAAAGGACATCGTTGAAAAGCTGAAAGTGGAATGTAGACTAAAGAACTTACATGCTACCTATGCAACAGAGAATTACTACCTAAGATATATATTCTTTAGAAAATTAGTGTAATAAAGGAGTTATTTAATACAAAATAAGCAATCCACAGGGAAAACTGCAAATACCCAATAAATGTGAAAACAATACCATAATTCAATATTAAAAAGAAATAGGAAATAAAATAAATATTAGATTTTTCGAAAACGAATCAAACTAAAATAATTGATGTGATGTAGTATTGACATGATGCAGGGAAGCTATCTCACACATTTTTTGGTTGCAGTATAAATTGCTACAGAAGTATAATTTAGCTATACCTGCCAAAATCTAAAATGATAATACTTTTTTTAAATTGTTTTATTGCTGTTCAATCACAGTTGTCTGCATTTACCCCTACCTTCCCCCAACACCGCAGCCATCCCCACCACCCTCCCTTGCCTCCACCCCTCCTTGGTTTTGTCCATCTGTCCTTTGTAGTTGTTCCTGAAAACCCTTCCACCTTCCCCCCATTATCCCTTCCCACTTCCCCTCTGGGTACTGTCAGATTGTTCTTAATTTCAATATCTCTGGGCATATTTTGCTTCCTTGTTTGTTTTGTTGAATAGGTTCCAGTTAAAAGTGAGATCATATGGTGTTTGTCCCTCACCTTCTAGCTTATTTCACTTAGCATAATGCTTTTCAGTTCCATCCAAACTGTTGCAAAGGGTAGGAGCTCCTTCTTTTTTTCTGCTGCATTACTATTGTAAATATAGTAATATTTACTTTCCACTGTATTCCATTGCATAAATATATCATAGTTTTTTGGTCCATTCATTTACTGATGAGCACTTAGGTTGCTTCTAGCACTTGGCTATTGTAAGCTGTGCTGCTATGAACACTGGGGTGCATAGGTTCTTTTGGATTGGTGTTTCAGGGTTCTCAGGATATAATCCCAGCAGTGGAATTGCTGTGTCAAAAGGCAGTTCCATTTTTAGTTTTCTGAGGAAATTCCATACTGTTTCCCACAGTGGCTATACCAATCTGCATTCCCACCAACAGTGCACTAGGGTTCTCTTTTCTGTACAACCTCGCCAGCACCTGTTGTTTGTTGATTTGTTTATGATTGCCATTCTGACCAGTGTGAAGTGGTATCTCACTGTGGTTTTAACTCGCATCTCTCTAATGGCTAGTGATGCTGAGCATCTTTTCATATGTTTCTAGGTCCTCTGTATGTCCTCCTTGGAGAAGTGCCTGTTCAAGTCTTTTGCCCATTTTTTTTTAAGTGGGTTGTTTGTCTTTCTGGAGTAAAGTCATGTGAGTTCTTTATATATTTTGGAGATCAAACCCTTGTCTGAGGTATCATTGGGAAATGTGTTTCCCATACAGTTAGTTCTCTTTTCATTTTAATGGTGTTTTCTTTAGCCATGCAGAAGCTTTTTAATTTGATGAGGTTCCATTTTTTAATTCTTTCATGTCCCTTGCTCTAGGAGACATATTGGTGAAAATATTTCTGCATGGAATGTCTGAGATTTTCCTGCCTATGTTTTCCTCTAGGACTTTTATGGTATTATGATTTATATGTAAGTCTTTTATCTGTCTTGAATTTGTAAAATGGTAATACTCTTTATATCTATTGTTTTTGTCTTTTTCCTTTGAAGAGCTTCTCCCATCCTATGTATTAAGGTAGAGATTGTCAATCACAGCATTGGGCATGCAGTACTGTGGATTTCTTATTCCCATTTTTGCTTTATGTCAAAATTTAGGCACATAACAAAAGTGGATTAAGTCCCATTGAAAAAAAAATTCACAAGGTTCCTGAAAGAAAGAATTCTTACTTTACACTGATGCATGTAAGGACTGCATAAACCTAAATCAACTGGTGGCCATCATTTCTGACACATGGAGAGACTTTTTCTGAGAATAAACCTCACACAGAGAAGAGCAGATCAGAGATTTGGAGACATTTAAAAACTTGGAACATGTATCTTTCAATACGTTAAGCTGGGCAGTAATCTCAGAAACCTATCTTATATTACAATGACTTTTTTTCCCCTGTGGGCTTGAACATCTGAGTTAATTTTATTTGTATTCCTGTTAGTTGTTTCTGAAAAAAAAAGTTGATATATCCAAATATTCTCACATTTCCAAAATAAATTATATACTCTATTTTATATAAAATTATATATATTATACATTACATATTAAGTTTTATACATATATACTTTTAATAGCAACATCTGGAAACAACCTAAAAGCCCACCTAAAGGAAGAGACTGGCTTAATAAATGATGGCTCATTTATATAATATTAAAAAGACATTAAAAATAATGAGGTAGACCCATAAGTCTTGCAAGAAAAATTTCCCATATATATTGATTCATAAAAAGCAGAGTTGTAATACAATATATGTCATATGATAACATCTAGATTTCTCTAAGTGGCATGTCCCTGTATTATATAATTGATAGAACAGCAGTAGAGAGATGCAAAATGAAGAGTTCTTACCTCTGAGTCAGGAGGTATAAAATTAGACAATATTTTACAGGTACTTCTCATTTTCTTCTGCTTCACAGATAATGAGTTTGTTTTTTTACAAACTGAAAATCTGTGGCAACCCTGCATCAAGCAAGTTTATCAGTGCCGTTTTTCCAACAGCATTTGCTCACTTCATGTCTGTGTCACATGTTCATTTTTCTTACAATATTTAAAATCTTTTCATTATTGTTGTATCACTTATGGTGATCTGTGATCAGTCACTATTGTAACTATTTAGGGAACCATGAACTCTGCCACAAACGGGGTGAACTTAAGAAATGTTGTGCATGTTCTAACTGCTTAACCAACTGCTGATTCCTTAATTTCTCTCTTTTTCCTTAGGCCTCCCTATTCCCTGAGACACTACAATATTGGAATGGGCCAATTAATGATCCTAAAATGAACTTTAAGTGTTCAAGTAGAATGAAGTATCTCACATCCCTGACTTAAAATCAAAAGACAGAAATTATTAAGCATAATAAGTAAGGCATATCAAATGTTGAGACAGGCCAAAAGCTAGGTCTCTTGCACCAAACAATCAAATTGTGAATACAAAGAAAAAGTTCTTGAAGAAAATTAAAAGTGCTACTCCAGTTAACACACAAATAAAAAGAAAGT
Organism: Tonatia bakeri; assembly: GCA_004024845.1. Classification (NCBI taxonomy): domain Eukaryota; kingdom Metazoa; phylum Chordata; class Mammalia; order Chiroptera; family Phyllostomidae; genus Tonatia; species Tonatia bakeri. The sequence continues at coordinate 29,457 of PVIA01010509.1, forward strand.
AAAATAGACTTACTGCTGATATGGAAAAACTTTTGTTTTTTTTTAAGATTTTTATTTATTTATTTTTAGAGAAGGCAGAAGGGAGAGAGAAAGTGAAGGAGAGAAACAGCAATGTGTGGTTGCCTCTCACATGCCCCCAGCTGGGGACCTGACCCACAACCCAGGCCTGTGCCCTGACTAGGAATTGAACCAGTGACCCTCTGGTTTGCAAGCCAGCACTCAATCCACTGATCCGTACCAGCCAGGGCTGGAAAGTTTTAATGATCTGAATGGAAGACTAAGTCAGCTACAATATTCCCTTAAGCCAAAGTGTAAGCTAGAGCAAAACCCTCCCTTCAATTCTATGAACACTGAGAGAGGTGAGAAAGCTGCAGAAGAAAAGTTTGAAGCTAGCAGAGGTTGGTTCATGAGATTTAAAGAAAGAAACCATCTCCATAACATGGAAGTGCAAGGTGAAGCAGCACATGCTGATGTAGAAACTGTAGCAAGTTATCCAGAAGATGAAGATAAGATAATGAAGATGGTTATGTATTAGGCAGTTACCCAGGCAAGAACAGAGCAAGAACACTGAGCCAGGTATAAAAGGTCACCAGAGCAGAAAGTCCCAGATGCCTAGCAATGGACAACTGTAGAGTGGACCTCATACCCAGAGTAACCTTTCCTCCCCAGCGTATCGCTGTCACATGGTTCAGAGCCCCTGACCTTTCATATCACTGGTCATTTGGTTGGGACTCTCCCCTGGCCTTTCCTCCTCCAGCATGTTGCTACTTATATGGTAGACACCCTTAGAGGAGAAACAAGGGTGGCAGAGAATAGCCTCATAAGACTCCCAAGCAAAGCTCTTGCATGATCATGCTCTTAAACATTAAGCTCTCAGGACAATGAGGTTCTGACACACATCAGGTCAGTTGACCATGGACACAAGAGTTTTGGTCAAACTTGAGATAACATCCAGGCACTGACTGCCTTTCAGCTCCAGGCCCAGAAAAGCAGCAAGGCCAAGAGAGGCAGTACCATGGCTGACATCAGGACCAAATTCAATGAGTAATGATACTCTGCCATGGTGTTGACCAATCAGTGGAGAATACGACCCTGACAAGTCTCCTCTAAAATCTCCACCCGCAAAAGCCCTTAGTGTGATAGAAAATAAAAACGTTATACTACTCTGACTTACCATGAAATGGAATTAGAATAAGATGTACTAACAAACTGATAAAAAGAACTCGTACTGACAAATTCTTTGTAAGCATACTGCAAGCACCAGCAGTTCCAGTTCCTACTTGTGCAAGACACAGCCTTGACTACGACTTGAGGCAATGCAAGTCAACCAACTGCAGGAATTTGGCTGACACTGACAAGTTCCAGGATGCTGATATTAAAGATTCATGTCAGACCACCTAGGACACTGTCAGCATGTTCATGGCCTCTCCCCCTGATCTCTTTGGTCTCCTTGTCCCTCTTTCTCCTTATAAAAACCACTGCCTGCACTGAAATGTTAAGATGAGCTTTGAGATAGAGGCCTGTATCTTCCAGGTTGCTGGCAACTGAATAAAACCACTTTCCTTCACATCAGCACCTGCCTCTTGAATACTGGCTTACAAAGTGGCAGGTAGCAGGACCTGTGTTGAGTTACATAAGGATGGTGGACCCAGTGCAGCTCTTTCTCTCTCTCACTCCCTCACCTTTCCCCACCCATTTCATTGCCCAGTGTGCTCTCTCTGAAGCAGACCTTCATCTCTTCCTCTCTCTATCCTCTAGGCATGTTACCTCTGCTTTCCTACTCCTACACTCCAATAGCCCTGCTTTTGCCTCTGTAACTTGTTTCTTGAACCCACATAGCCCAATGGGCTCACTTCTTCCACGGCTCACATTTCTACCTCTGTGTCTTTCCAAGTAAAATTTTCTTATATTTGAGTCTTGACTCTGAATTCTTTCTTAGCCAGAACTCAGGTACTGAAAATGCTGAAATGAGGTCCAATTGCCACTAAACAATCTGGTGCGATCTCACCACTAATAGCTACACCAAACACCAGATTATCAATGTAGACCTTGCAGCACTGTATTGGAAAATGCCATCCAGGTCTTCCAGAACTAGAGAGAAATCAACGCCTGGCTTCAGAGCTTCAAAGAACAGGCTTACTTTCTTGTTAGCATGTAACACAGCTGGTGACTATAAGCTGAAACCAATACTTATTTTCTATTTCAGAAGCTAGGGGCCCTTAACAAGTATACTAAATTAATTTTTCCTGTGCTTTATAGGTGGAACAACAAAGCCTCGATGACAGCACATCTGTTTCCAATATAGCTGACTAAATATTCCAAAACCCACTATTGAGACCTACACTCAGAAAAAAAAATAATATTCATTTCAAAATATTACTGTTCATTGACAATGCACCTGATCACCCAAGACCTCTGATGGAGATGTACAATGAAGTTAATATTTTCTTGCCTGCTAACACAACATCCACTTTACAGCCCATGGATTGGACAGTAATTTTGGCTTTCAGGTCTTATTAATTAAAAAAAAGACATTTCATAAAGCTATTGTTGCCATAGATAGTGATTCTTCTGTTGAGTCTGAGCAAAGTAAATTGAAAACCTTCTAGATATGATTCACCATTCCAGATTCCATTAAGAACATTTGTGATTCATGGGAAAAGGTCAAAATATCAACATTAACAGGAATTTGGCAAAAGTTGACTGGATGTCTTTGAGGGGTTCAAGGCTTCACTGGAAGAAGTAACTGCAAATGTCATGGAAACAAGAGAATCAAACTTAGAAGTGAAGCCTGAAGATGTGACTGAACTGTTGTAGTATCGTGATAAAATTGTAACAGAGGAGGAGTTACTTTTTATAGATGAACAAAAGAAAATGGCTTATTGAGATGGAATTGACTCCTAAAGAAGATGCTGTAAATATTGTTGAAATGACAAGAACGAATTTAGAATATGAGATAATTGGTAAAGTGGCAACAAGGTTTGAAAGGATACACTCCAATTTTAAAAGAAGTTCTCCAGTGGGTAAATGCCCTCAAATGGCATCACATGCAACAGAGAAAGTGTCCATGAAAGGAAGAGTCAATCAATCTGACAAGCTTCACGGTTTTCTCATTTAAAGAAATTGTCACAGCCACCCCAACCATCATTGACCACAGACCATTCTGATCAGTCAGTGCCGTCAACACCAAGGCAGGACCCTATACAAGCAAACCCACTGAATTTTGCTGAAGGCTCAAATGATGGTTAACATTTTTCATCAATAGAGTATGTTTTATTAGGAATGTACATTGTATACACTTAATAGATTGTAGTATAGTGTAAACATAATGTTTACGTGCACTTGAAAACCAAAAAGTTTTGGGGACTTGCTTTATTGACATATTGGCTTTATTGTGGTGGACTGGAATGAACCTGCAATATATCCAAATTATGCCTGTATTCTAAATACTTTGAAAATTCTCTACTGCATATTAGTATATCATTTATGTTATAAAAATACAAAAACATAAGCAAGTTTATCTTCCATTCAAAGATAACAGGTTGTTATAATGAGAAAAAAAACATCTGTTTCTTTAAAATTAATAGGGCAGTGCATCCTTTACCAAAAGATGTGTAAGGAATCTCTACCTATGGATTATGGCTATACTCTTATAATGCAAAATACTTACAAAGGGTAAATTGTATTTTGACCATTATAAAATGGTGATACCAGTATGCTTTATAGAATCTTTCTTATGAAAGTTATAATGAAGTATGATAGAAAATTTTATTATAATTTAGCAATCACAGATCATCTCAATTTTCCACTTATTTTATAATAAATCTATCCAATTAGTGATATCCCATTAATTTTTATTTACTCACAGAAATGACTCTCCTCAGTCTACTTACAAATCAGAACTCAAAGTTTGTCCCAGTAAATTTAAAACTCATTTAATTTAATGTATATTTTGAACAGGATTATTTCATTGGAGAAACTCTTTAAAGACAGAGCCCTAGATTAATAAAGTATTGTCTTAACATGAACAAATACACCATTAAGTGATTAAGTTTTGATTTCATAGAATATATTTTGGTCTCTTATCACAAAACATTTAACAATCACTGAAATTAAATACAAATAAAATTAAATAAGATAACAATGAAAAGCCATAGAAGATAATTAATCTCTTAAAGCTGCTGACCCTAAATAAATTTAATAACATAATCTATATTTGATATCAGTGTGTTTCAACTATTACTCCTTATAATTAAACTCTGTCTTCACAAATCTTTATTGAAAGCACAAAATAACAACAAAAGACATTCATACAGCAGAACACCTGGACACATGAATAATCATGGCTTATACATGAGAAAATTAAATCTTACCTCCTTTTTCTGCTGACAAGAGTAGTCTCTCTCCACCAATCCTTACTCATGTGCATATACACAGCACACAATATGGAACAAACTCTCAGTTTCTGGGCTGGTTTACTGTATAACTTCAGTATAATGTTACATATTAAGGATGTCTGAAAGCTTAAATAGGGAAATCAAAATTATGGGCCCGAAAATGTTTCCCCATATTTATTTTTCAACATTTTACTACATTACCACATTACCATTTCATGTTTTAGAGAGATAAAAAGGTTAAGAAGAGTTCTACAATGGTCTTAGTTTTACTGAACAGATAGGACCATCAGTGTTGTGGTATGGGACAGGGCTTAGCCAAGATTGGAATAAGGGCCTCTTGATTGCTACTCCAAGATACAGTTTAGTTGATTATTCTGGAAATCAGTAATAAAAAAGTATCACCTGTAATACAGCAGTGATTAAGTTAGGATTTCTCCATCCCTGTATAGTTCGTGTTATCTTTTTCAACTACCAATATACATGCTTCCTTTTATACACATGGCAAATCAAAAACTTGAGTTATTATAAAATAAAAACTATGATAAAGGATTTCCCAACTACATCATATTCCTAAATCAAGTCACTACTACACATCTACTGAGTTGCTCTGGTCTTTTGTGAGATTATGGTTTCCTGATGTGGTAAGAGGAGGAACACCAAAGATAAAGAAAAACGTTACAGCATTACTTCACACTTTGCATTTTACCATGTGTCTTCCAATGAAACTTAAATGTCTACCACTTGAAAACCACATGTGAGATTAGTACTACTAAGCCATAATGTTCATTTGAATTTCATCTTTTTGAAGAGATATTGAGTGTCATGAAGAATGAAGTCTAGTTAAAAAAGTCTCAAAAGAAACCACCAGCCAGAAAGAAATCAGCCAGGATTCCAGAAAGTATCTGCATATATATTTAAAACAATTGTTAAAAATCATTATAAATATGTAATTCATGAGAATATATATCTAGAGCAAGAAAGAAACTAGTACCTCAGAAAATAAGAATAAATTGTTCCCTATTTTACCACATTAACATAATGATTAAAGCTATTTATAGTGTTCTGAATCCTTTAAAAATCATTGTTCCTTTGATATATTATATATTATACTATACCAAAGAGTCAGAATTAAAAACAAATATATGAAAGATTTATCATGTAGTTTATGAAAAACCATTAGTCAGACATAAGATATAGCATCAATTTTACTAAGATAAAATTGTTCATAGGATATAGTCAATTTAGGGAAACAATTTAGGGAAAATGTGTAAAATAAAATTAAGCTTTGTCTAAAAATTAAAAATATTAATGTACAAAACACTTGCTCTCATTTTTGTTTTTAGCAAGCATTTAACAGTAAGTAACATGATCTATTTCACACTATATTCTTGAAGTTTCACACTGTTTCAAATAACATCGTGCCCCATGTGTTTCATCGTCTCCCTGGGACTCATCCTTCATTCTCCCTAAGGCATGGGTGATAAATAAGAAGCATGTTTTTAACAGCTGTCATCCTTCATGTATATGATATTGTGAAAAAGTAAAATAAAATTTTCTTGAACTAAAGAATACAGTAAAATACACTGTTCAAAAACTTCATGTTATATCTTTATTAAAATACAGAACTCCAAGAACAGCACTTCATACTACAGTACTTTCTGTGTTTGGACTGATACCAGAAAACTGTTCAACTGAAATTTCAAAGGTAGTTTTTCAACTAAGCTTTTGAAATTGTATAATCTTAAAAGGAATTACACTGAGAATCCCTTTTGTGCCTCATGGTAACCAAACCTATCAATTATTTATCAAGAATACAATTTAAAAGTCTTTTGAAGTCTCCTAAATGTCGACCACAACCAAATGGAATCAAACTATATATGAAAAGGAAGCTCATGAAGCACCAAATTGGGACCTAGAGAGACTAGGTTACAAATCTACAGCAGGGTGTAGTTTAGTGCCTAACATGTCTATGCGCATATGAAGAAGCTCCCCCACTAGCAGGTGGCACATGAGACTGGCCAAAAGGCAAATAAAGTTTTGCTGGATAACTTTAAAAAAATGTATTAAAGAAAAAAGTTCGGTGTAGTAGTTATGGAATGGGCCAGTCCAGGGTTGAATTCCTGCTTTGTTATTCATTAGGTTCTGTGGATTTGGATAAGATCCTTTACTGCTCTGAGGCATTAATTAAAATAATGACAACTATCATAGTATTCATTGTTCCCTGAAATTGATGGCCTACTGTCTTTACACAGGCCTTTATTGATATGAAAATATGCCTATATGCAGTTCTAATTCTGCTCTTTGAAGAGAGAGCAATTTCCCTACTTCCAGGACATTCAGTATTTCATTGAATATTTTGAGCATCTGAATTAAAATTCACCTCATAGGCATGACATCTCTCTTGGGGTGTTCAGAGCCTTGACATCAACTTCTTGATATCATGAATCCTGAGGGAATTTTTAAAGTACATCTGAGAATTTAAAGAAAAAAAAACTCAAATAAAATTTTTTAACCTTTAAATTCTGTATCAGAGAATTCTACTTTCCCTTCTCTCTACATTCCTTTTCCAACCATCTTCTTCATGAAGGCACGGTACTAAAGCCACAAGCAGTAGCCACTGCGTCTAAGTCTTCATTTAGGAATCTTTACTGAACATTTCCTATGGACCAGGCTCGGCACCAAGCCCTTCATATGCACATACTCCATCCAAAACCCTTTGTGTGAAGGTCAAATATTTACTGTGCACCTAGAAAGTTCCAGGCATTTTACATATATCATCACATTTTATCTTCACAACAGTACTAATTATCTTATTTTCTCATTTTACATATGAGAAAAAGAAGGATCTCAGAAAACAGGCAACTTACTGAAGGTCACCTTGCTTCAATACTGCCTTTCTGTTATATTCTCTTACCGTTTCTCTTCCAGATTACTACTAGGACTACCCTGGTGGCCTCAAAGACACATGAGTCTAGTGACACTGGAATTGATGTGTCAACACCTGAAAGACAACTAGTTAGGGAAGGCGATAAAATACTCATACATATTCCAAGGACAAGTGTTTCCCTCCCCTTGTCTCTGCCTTGGCCACACTGTTCTTACACCTTCTCCCTCCACACACACAATAACAGCTGTATAATTAGAACTAAGAGTACTGATATTCCCCTTCAACATCCAAAATGAACAAAAGGTGTACTATGCAAACTGCATAATCTTGTTTATCTGTCCTTATATTTATATGCATAGAAAACAGCTTAACTAATTACATTCCATGCAGGAAACCTGGCATCCAGGAAAGAAATGAAAGTATAAATTTGTTTCTAAGAATTGCAGCCCCAGGGAATGTTACTAGGAAGTGCAGATGAGACGACTATCACGTTAAAGGGACAGATGTTATATAACAACATAACTGGAATTTCTACAAACTTCCATACAACTTTTATCTCATATTATGAAATATATTCTTTCTTTTGCTTTCTGACAGGCTGACAAGAACCAGCAGCAGTAAGAAAAGGGGAGTTATCAAATAATTCCCTTCCCTCAAGGGAAAAATTAGAATTTGACTGACAAACAGGAGTTGAAATCAAGAAAAATCTCTAACTGAGCAACACAGAAGACAGTTTAACCCTACCTAATCAGCTGGCGTAAGTCCACACCTGGCTCAGCACAACCACATAAATGGTCGATGCTTATTGAACATGACCACCAGAAATAGATGAGGTATTGGTCAGCAGTTTTAGATGTTTGGAACATCTAAAACACTAAAAATGTACAAATCTATTTCTTCCACTTGAAAAATGTGATATTATAAGTGTGATTATAAACATAAAACAAATTAATAAATATTATAAAAGCAGCAATGACTAATTTTGTGTCTCCAGGTTACAAAACAATTTTTCCTATAAAATAAACTACATGCTTACAGAATCAGACAACCTTACACTGAAAATTAGGGCTTGCACTATTTCATGTAAGAGAAAACTGGAGTATTTTAGGTATTCTTAATCTCTTGGAATTTTTAGGTGAAGAAGTCAGGTTACCCCCTAACGGCCCTACAAAGAAAGGTGATGAACATAGTGTCAGTGTAATCATGTTGAAAAGTATCCCCAAATACCAAATGCCAATGAAATAGTACTTGACTAAGTTAAAATTACAAAAGCAAATATTATCCCCTTCTCTTTTACCGACTGCCATATCTTCACCCTTAAATCTTTTTAAAAATGATTTCCAAGTATTAAACGTCTACCATTATCTCTTACCACCTCCCACACCTTTGGTAGTTCTATTATTTCTCTTCTTTCCTCTGATCCTTTTTTTCCTATTCTATACCTTTTCCTTCTCCATTGTTATGGCCTTGAATCTGTCTATACATTCATACATTTATCCATCTATTTATTCATTCAATCAATCAATATTCATGTACCAAGCACCAACTACGTGGCATCCTTAGTGTAAGGATGCCACTAAGACAAAAGTGATCACTGTAGTCATTATCTCACATTCTAGTGACAAATAGAGTAAGTAATTGACACACAATGTATTTTAACTTCTTTTAAATTACAAGCCACAAGAGATACTAATTGGAAGCTGTGAGTAGAAAGAGGTAATACTGCTCTGATGGCAGTGAAGAAAACTTCTTCAGAGAAATACCTTTTGAGCTGAGTTCAGAAGGATGTGTTAAGATTAACTAAGCAGACATCTAGAGACCTCCAGGAAGAGGAAAGAAAGTAGCAAAGTCCACAAGAACAAACAATCAGGGCATTCAAGTAACCAAAAGCAGGCTTCTGTGACTAGATGCAGAGTACTGTATGTTGAGTTAGTTGAGGCTGCTGACATAGTGAAGGACCCAATCAATTAGCTACTAAAATGCTGGTCTTTATCTCCTAGGAAACTGACAAGACAAAACACTCCTTTTTTACTCTAAACCTAAAATTCTGTCAGAAATAATGCTTTCTTGATTATTTATGTGATATTTTACATACCTTATTTACTCCTTACTCCATGATTCTATTGTCCAATGCCCTTTAACAAAACAAAGTGAACTTCTAGACAAGTGTCATTTCTTAGATCCCAGGTATGCTTGTTTCCCAAGAGAACATTCTCAGTTCCTGATCACTGAGAGCACTTACTTCCGAGCCCTAATATATGCTATGGGCTACTTCCCTAGTATATGTTCTAAATCTATGCATGAATGAACACACACTTTTGCAGTACAGTTCCGTAATAAATTACAACAGACAAAATTTTAAAGCACAGAACAAAGTGGACCCTAGGCAAAGTCCATATTATATTTTCAAGTCATCATTGCTATATAGTCATTTTACATTCTACAATGATTTTGTTTCAAAATCAAATTTTAAAATTCAATCAGACAACAGTTAAAAAGAAGCAACTCAGTTAAATAACCTTATTGAAGAACACATTTATTCCATAAACTTGAATGAATATATAATGCAAAAAAAATGAATAGTTAGGTTCATAGGAGGAAGGCTTTAGTAAAGTACAAGGAGAATCCCATATAGGGGATGCAGAGAGAAAGTGGCTCATAACAGAACTTTCATTCCTTTACCTCAGCACGGGGAAACACATGCACATTTGCACACGCACACAAACATTCTCTCTCTCTTCCACACAGACAAACATAAAAATGGAGAGTAAACAAGAATATCTGGTATATGTTTTTTAATTGTTACCTGCCCCTTTCAAAAGACACTATTTGAACCTACAGAACTAGGTGAATAAGAATGCAATTATGCATCTACTACATTACAAGGCCTTTACTAGGTGGAAATTTTCCACATGACATATGAGAGGTTATACATATTTTCAGGTTTGGAAGAATGCATATCTCTCCAAGTTTTACACCTTACACACATTATCCTAGATTCATAAGTTAACATGGGTTTGGCAAACCAGTAATTCCAAAATCCAGACTACTGTAGCAGGCAAGAGACCATATAAATCCTGTTTCTTCTGCACTCTCTCAGTTTTCCTATGTCCTTGTCAACATAAGAAGCATTCAAACCTACAGAGAATTTTTGTGAGTTTATTTGAACCAAACTGACAACAATTGTCAGGAAGCAAAATCTCAATGGATTGAGAAATGCTCCAGAGAATGGTAGTTTAGCACCTTATTTTATATGTTACAATGGAGAGAAGAGCCATAAAGGGGTTATAAGAAATTCATTGGTAATAGATTAAGGAGGCAGGAGAAAGTAAAGTTGGGGGGAACCTTTGGGACTGGATAAAAAGTAAAATGACAGATGCTTTTACACAGGTTGATACAGGATAGTAACAGTCAACAATTAACAGGAACAATAGCAATGAGGGGATCTGTGGTCTCCCCCTGGTGCAGTGCCTATGCTTTGAGGGGTCCAGAAAAGGGAAATTTGACACTACAAAGGTATGCTATCATAGCTACAAAAAGACAGCAGACAGGCTCTATTAATGTAAAGATTGGCTCTGTCTGGGGAAAATGCCAGCCTAGGATGTAACTGCCTGCCATGAACTGTTTTTAGTTAATAAGTTTTAATTTCAGGCCATCCTTTGTGGTTAATTTAGGTCTCTGTTTGTAAGCCTGCCACACAGGCCTCCCCTGAGCTTGTCAGGTTTTGCACGTGACCCCTTTTCTTCTACATCATTGAAAATTGTTGACAATTTTTCTTCTTCTCCAGACTGTGTTCTTTATATGTGGCTGCATGTTTTTGCAAAGCTTCTACCACCTTTCTCCACACATACCTTCCTTCCATGAAGATATCATTCCTTGAGCAGAAAGGAGTTTAGGATACCCTGAGGGTTTCTGGAAACATCTGGTGCACTTCTACCATTTCTACCTACCATTTCTATTTTAACAGTTAAAGGGAAAATAGGCAAAGAGAGTAGAGCCATCCGTGCAAATGCTTAATGATGTTATCCAGATAACGTTTAAGGCTAGAGAACAGCAACCAGGGAAGAAATAAAGGGGGAAAAACATGAACAAACAACAAAAAGAGAATAGAAATATTTCTCAGAGTGAATTTTGTAAAATTGGCTGGTCCATTATCCATTTTATTTCATTTTACTTTCTTGACATGGTGGTTTTGGATAGAACTTACTCCCCTAAAAGCACTTCAACATCTACTGAGTACTTTGCATTTGTACCCCGGCCAGGTTGCTCAGTTGATTGGAATGTTGTTCCATATACCACACCAAAAGGTTGCCAGATCGATTTCCAGGGCAGGGCACATACCTAGGTTGCAGGTTCAATCCCCGGTAGGAGGACGTATGGAAGGCAACTGATTGATGTTGCTCTCTCACATTCTCTCTCTCTCTCTCTCCCCGCCACCTCCCTCCCTCCCTCCTTCTTTCTCTCTCTGTCTCTCCTCACCCCCTTCTCTGTAAACTCAATAAACATACTCAGATCAGTACATTTTTCAAAATTAGGAAGAGTATAACAGCATGATATAATAATAAGAGTGAGTTTTGAAATTATAAAGGCTGGATTCAAATATCTGGTCTGACAATAATTAATGGTATGACCTTGAATTATTTACAAAAATTTCAAGAGGCATAATTTCCTTATCTATGAAATGGGAACAAAAATGCTGACCTCATGGAGTTACTATGAAAGTCAATAAGAGTTCCTTTGCAGTACTGAGTAGACACTCAATACAAGATGGCTTTTATTATTAAAAGTATTATCTTCTATTATGATGATTAAATTGACTTCATCACATGTGTATTACCTAGAGATCAAAACTTTTTAGGTAATCTAACTTTGAATTTAAGAAATTCTCAGCAGTTTCTCACCAAATAATTTATCACTTGGAATGTCATATAAAAAATATAAATATCAGACACTGCAACATTCTTAGATGTAATGAGATCATGACATCATACTTACTTACAGGACCATGAACTTTTGAAGCTAGACAATATGACATGCCACAGAACCCAGACAAAACCACCCCACTGCCGGCCTACATGTTATTTCTCTGAGAAAATGGAAAAAAAGCTTCATATTACCATAGACATCAACAGAAAAACAGACAAATTAACAAATAATGGCTTTATTAAACTTAGGCTGAACAAAAGATAAAAGATCTTTTGAAATGCGGCACTCCATGCAGTCTGGGGTGTGACTATGGACACTGTAGTCAAAAAGATGAATTTGGAGGTAAGGGTTATAATTTGCCTTGTGAAAAGGTCTCAGCTTATAAAACACCTCATAACCAGTAGCCTTTGAATAACAAGTACCCTAACTACATTTAGAAACATCAAAGGCAGCATAACTTTCCAGGAACACATCTGATTTTGTCAGACATTGGTGTGAGCAACCAGTCAAAAGAAAAGGTTTTGTGGAGAGGAAGCTGTCTGGAAGTAAACAGGATGCAAGATCCAAGGCCCAGGTAAAACAGGTCACTGTCGAGAAGCAGATTTCACACTGGTGGCACAGACCAAACTGACAGCAAATACAAACTCAGGACCCAGCTGGAGTGCCCAACTGTAGAAAGGGAAAATTTAAAGTTGAAAGGGAGGCAAGGATAGAAAAAGGAAACACTACAGACAGGAAAACTGTCAATATCCTTTCCAGGATAACTGACAAAAAACTCAGCAGTTCTCCAGCTTTCTTAACACGGAGAAATGCTGACCAATGACCTCTATGCATGGCAAAGCCAGCATGTGAATCAAACATGGGTCAATAGATTAATGAATCTCCTTTGGTTTAAACATCCCACCTATTAGCCAAGCAAATAAATAAATTATGCATTTCATTTTTCTTTCCTTCTTTTTTTTTTCTCCTTTCTTTTCTTTTTTCTTTCTTTCTCAGGTAATACAGTCTGTGAATCAATTATCTATGGCTATGGATAACTACCTTTGGAGGCCAAATCTCTAGCATTTCATATTTGACAGAAAATGATAGATTTTATATTTTTAATTACTCACTTCACCAAAATTAGCAGGGCCTCCAACTACAGTGAAATATAAAACTATAACTATTCGCATTTCAATTAATAAAAAGTGATACCTACTTAGGATAAGTAAACCAGTAAGTCCAAGTAAGAAATTTGAGTAAAACTTTCATGTGGGCAAAAGAGTATACAGAATATAACTAGGAAATAACAAACAATAATCAAGAATATGGAATACACCCATATTGCAGAAAAAAAATAAATGGAAAAGAAATGTAAATTTTCATTTTCCATTACCATTTAGTCCCCTTGTGCCCCCCATACTCTTCCACAATCACCACATTGTTGTCCAAAAAAATAAAACAAAATAAAATAAATACAATGAAAATAAATTTTTCAAAAGTGACTGCAGAGGGATACCAACACTATTAGCTGTGTTTTATTTAGTAGGCTGGTTCCAGGTGCACTATATTTTTCCTTACACTATCATATGTCCTGTTTCATAGTAAAATTATAAGTCCTTTACTTTGAATGTATGCTCTGGTAAACCTTTTCTTCAGTGATTTATATGGGAGAATACAGGTCTCCACATATTTTATAAACAAAAGGGGAGCATGTCAAAATGTAAATTTTCAAATGCTAAAATAGGAACCAGAATGCAAGTAGGTAATCAATTTTCTATCTTTAATGGAAACTAAAAAAAAAATACCATCAAGAGAAGAATTGCCACAGCCCCAAAACAAGAAATCTTGTTTGAATAACTAAAGAAATGATTTACTCAAAGAAAAAATCCACTGAATGAATAAGTTAATCAGCAAGTGCTCAATGTAAGAGTGGAAAAACTGTCTAAACATCTCTCTAGTTATATTTCCCACAAAGAACTGAAGCTGTGGCTTGAGACAACCAGAAACCTCAGATAATGCAACCTGGTGCTGCCAATAATATCTGCAACATCAATGGCAGTTTCCATAATACCTCCATTTCCATTTTGTAGCTCCGTAAGTAAGGGGAAAGTCCAGGGGCCAGACAGAAGTAGAACAGAAGCACATCTGGGGTGCAATTTGCAAGTCACTGTCTGAAGGAAAATGGACATTACCAAAATGACTTCAGAGACTTTATCTTATTCACTCCTCCACGCTGATTACTTAGAACAGGGCCTTATACAGTAGGCCCTCAATAAACATTCGTTTCATTAATATTGAATGAATAAATTATATATTCCTGGATTCTTTCTGTTGTTATCTAAGGTCATTTCTTCAAGTTCTACTCTTTTGAGTCCCTGATGACAACAGAGAATGGCTCTTTATGATTCTACACAAAGCAGCTATCCAAAAATGGCAGTAAGACTGCCATTAAGTTGCCCTCAACTTCCACATTGCCTACCTGTTTCTCTTTCCTACTACCTTCAAATGTAACACTTAGGAAGCACTTAATATAATATTTAAATGATATTTAACATCCGGAGTGCTTTCATCTTTAGAGCCTCTTAAAATGAAGTTAATTTAATAAGAAGATTGCAGTGAAAGAACATGCTCTTATCTAAAGCACCACAACGTCGTGAGTAACAAGGATAAAGTAATTGGACAAGAATATACCTTCATATGTAAATATCCTTGCTTAAGTGTTCTCTGTGGTGAAAAACACTGTTTAAATGCCAAACTTTAATAGGGAAAGCTCTATGTATCATTTCCCTTTTGTGCTGAAGCAACTGAGAAATTTCCTCAAACTGAGGGGTGACACTTGCAATTAGTGAAATGTTCATAATAAAAAAAAAAAAAAGGACGCAAAGAAACCTGGGCTCTGGAAACTAAAAATATGTGTATATTTATATGAAATCTAAGGGAGTTTCACTTAATATATTCCAAAGGTCATGCTAAAAATTTTGGTTAATGACTTTACTAAAGCTGCCAGGAAGATGTACTTTGAAGTACTTACAATTCACACTTTACTGGAGGCAGGACGGGGAAAACGAGCATGGAGGGGAAGATGATTCTCTTCCAAGCATCATTGTTCAGGTTTATGACTAAAGCATGAGACAATCTCAGAATAATTAGGCGTCTCTGGGATGAGTTAAGTGATTGGATTAATCACTCATTACCTTAAATCACATGAATTTACTGTTTACATACTTTTACATAATATAACCTCTAGTTATTTCTTCCGTTTTGTTTTGTTTTGTTTCGTTTTGTTTTGTTTTGTTTTCTGGGGATGTGTGGATTTATAAGCTTGTAAACAGACCTGACACGCAAGCCAAAATAAATGTTCCCAAATGTAATTAATCATTATCATGAACTGATTACATAGAGAAACCCTAATAACAATATTAACACTTACCCCCTTTTTTTGCATGTTATCAGTTAGTTCTTGCTAGGTCACAAACCAGCCCAAAACAGTGGTTTAAAACAATAACCAAAACTTCCAGTCAAGATGGAGGCATAGGCACACATGGCTTGCCTCTTCGCATAACAACATGAAAATTACAACTAAAATATAGAACAACTATCATTCAGAAACATCAGGAATCAAGCTGAATGGAAATCTGACAACTATGAAATGAAAGAAACCAGACTGGTAGGAAGGGTGCAGATGTGGAATGGGCTGGTCCCACATCTTTTATCCCACATCTGGAATGTGGATAAAAATTCAGGAGGGTTATCTTGGGAGCAAAGAGTCCCATACCCGCAGCAGGCCCCCAGACCAGGGTTCCAGTGCCAGAAAGATAAATCCCCACAACTTCTGGCTGCAAAAACCAGTGGGGATTGAGTCCGGGGAATAAACTACTGGAACCCCAAGAAGTTTCTCTTAAAGAACACACACAAAGACTCACCTACTCAGACTCACTCTCTCTGAACTCTGACACTGGGGTAGCAGGTTGAAAGGGACCAGTGGCATAGAGAGAGAGAAACTGAAGTGTTTGGCATCAAGGCAAGCAGAGGCCTTTGTCCCTTTACTAAACTTACAGCCTGTAAGATAGTGCCACATCTGAGACGCCATCAACCTGGCTAACACTGTTTGACCTGCTTTGGAGATTCCCAGAGACTCTGGACCACCCAAGCTGCTCTTCCATAAGAATGGCTGGTCTTGGCTCCTAAATCCCATCAAATAAGCAAGAATTGGCTTCAGTGAGCCCTGTCAGCAGCCAGACTAGATTCACAGCTTGACTTCTCCCAGGAAACTCCAAGCCCAGCACAAGGAGAAGACATTTCATATTGGTTTACAGCACAGGCAAAGTGCCCCAGGCAAAACACAGGTGGCTTGACCTGCACCACCCAGGAAACCTCAGGGCCAGTGAACCCAGTGGACAGCTACAGACCATGTCAGAGCACTGCCACCATGCCCCTGCACAGCTGATCCTCCACAGAGGATGAAGGTTGGGGAACAGTGGTCACAGCCAGCTGTTACAGCTGATTGGTCTGGGTAAATCCCTCCCATTGATCTGCCAACAGCAACCAAGGCCAAACTATAAGAGGAGGGTAAACTCAGCCAACACAAAAGGCACATCTTGAGAATCTAGCTTGGGTAATAAGGGAGGTTGTGCCACTGGGCCCTGCCAGGCATCTACTACTTTAGGCCACACTACCAAGATATAGAGTCAAAGAAGCTCTACCTAATACATAAAAACAAGCACAGGGAGGCTGGCAAAATGAGGAGACAAATAAACATGGCTCAAATGAACGAACAGATCAAAAGTCCAAAAAGGAGCTAAACAAAACGGAGATAAGCAACCTATCAGATGCTGAGTTCAAAATATTGCTTATAAGGATGCTCAAGAAACTTAGTGAGGATCTCAGCAGCATAAAAAAAGACCCAGTCAGAAATGGAGGATACAGTAATTTAAATAAAGAACAATTTACAGGGAAACAATGGTAGAGTGGATGAAGCTGAAAATAAAATCAATTCTTTAGAATATAAGGAAGGAAAAAACAACCATGCAGAACAAGAAGAAAAAAGATTTTTTAAAAATGAGGATAATATAAACAGCCTTTGGGACAACTTTAAGAAGTCAAACATTCACATCATAGGGGTACCAGAAGGAGAAGAGAAAGGGCAAGAAATTGAAAATCTATTTCAAAAAATAGCGAAAAGAAAACTTCCCTAATTTGGTGAAGGAAATACACATGCAAGTCCAGGATGCACAGAGAGCCCCAATTACGAAGGATGTAAAGAAGCCCACTCCAACACACATTATAATTAAAATGCCAAAGGTCAAAGATGAAGAATCTTCAAAGTAGTAAAAGAAGTTAGTTACCAGATGGCTGCCAGATGGGAGGGCAGAGGGGGGAAATGGGCGAAGAAGTAAGGGGATTAAGAAGTACAAATAGGTACTTACAGAATTGCTATGGGGATATGAAGTACAGTACAGGAAATGAAGTAGCCAAAGAACTTATACACATGTCCCATGAACATGAACAATGATGGGGGGATTGCCTGAGGGAGTAGGGGGCACTGGGTAGAGGAGGGCAATGGGGGAAATTCTGGACAACTGTAATAGCATAATCAATAAAATATAATTTTAAAAAAGTTTCTTTAATGAATCTAAACAGACTCTGTAGGGTCAGCTGGGGAGTCCCATTCATCTAAGCTCATCACACAAACTGGAGCATGGCCAAGGGGGGTGACTGGTTCTGCTGTATGGACCTCTCATTTCCCTTGGGGTGTCTCCAAGACATACATGATGGTGGCAGTAGGAATTCAGAGAACAGAGCACACAAGACCTTTAGAAACTTGTCAGAAACAGCCCTGATAAGAGCACTCTATTGAAGAGAACAAGTCTCAAATGGTGGGAAACATATTCCACCTCTTGATGGGAAATATTGCAAAGTCATATTGAAAAATGAAAATTGGAGGCCATTTCTACATTCATATGCCTAGTATATGCCAGGCACGGTTATTTGTACATTACATACTTTAAGTACATTATTTCATTATATTCAAAATAACCTCATGATGTGGGGAAGAGGAAATTAATGCTTAAAGTGAAATAATAACCTGCCAAGATCACACAGCTAACCTCCATACAATTTCAGAAGAAATATCAATTTATGCTTTGCAAAGGGCTTTTATATAATCTCTCTTTTTAATATGGATAATGGTACAGGTAAAGCAGGGAGTATTCACATTTTAGAAAGGGTGCCTTGAAATACAGGAGGAATTGATGAAACTTCAGTCTTCTCACTCCAAAGCCAAGTCTCATTCCTCATTTTGCTATCTCATGGCACCCAAATAAATAATGATTTGTAAGATTTCTGAAACACAGATTCAAAGCAGATCCACAAAAGTGCATTCAAAAAGAGATACACATATGCTACATCTCAAAAGTAGCTGGTTTTGCTGAAATTAATAAAAAAAATGGCCATTAGGTATAAAAATCTTAATGTCAAACACCCACTAGCATCTGGAGAACTTTAAAAAAGGCAAACAGGGTATATGTTCTTTTTCTTTAGCACAAACAAAACTTTTCAGGCATGTCAATCATTTTTCTTCCTCCTTTATATACACCCAACTTCTAATAAGCTCCCATTTGACTTTGCAAAAGTTATTTACTTCTCATAAACAATTTTCCTGATTTACAAAATCAAGGGATTGAACCGTATGGCTATTCAGAACCCTTATATGAGCCATTCTCAGACTACAAGTAACAAAACCTATGAAAATTGAGTAATTAATACTTGCTATTTTTAGCATTTTGATTTAAATTACCAATGAGCTATATAAGTCTGTATCCATTTCTTACCAATTTCACAATTCATCAAATAGTGCCTCAGTTTCTGTCTCATGCATGCACCCCCCCACACACATGCACACACAGTCAAGGCTATGGGATGTCCATGTTACTAGTTTGAGTGATGCATAAAAGCATCAATCTCTACAGTTAGAGTCACATAATTAGAATGAAGGCTTGTCCCCATCCATGACCAACTTAAAAATTTACAAATAATAAATGTGGAAATTAATAAACAGGAATATCCTTTAAAATGGAGTCAGGACACAAGAAGAGAGAACCCCCACCATCTTGTCACTCAATACACACTATTGGCCCCAACAGGCAGAGAACTTGACTATCCAGTCAGGAAGTGGAAAAGATTCTCCCATGTCCAAAAACAGCTCAGCCAATGAGAGGCTCCCACAAGCCAGCCAGTGAAAAGTCACCAGATGGATGTACTGAACTGTAGTTCTTTGATGTTCCTGAATAAACTCATTTTGCTGGAGAAATACCTGTCTATTTAAAGTTAGTGTGTTAAAATGAGATGAAAATAACTTCCCCAAAACAGGAAAGAAATTGAAAGAATTACTGTTCTTCTGAATTACTAACCATCAGAATAATACTTCTGAAATGACTGAAAATAACTTCATTAGGTGCTAAAATATTTCATGATTAGTTTGGTTAACATTTAGTTTCTAAGATACTTGAGTATAAGCAGTAAGATAAAACTAAAATCATATCCTAAAGCATACTACCTAAAGGCACCATTTTCTGGGAAATGCCAGTTTTTCATTTATCATATGGGGATGTTAACCATGCCCACTGAATACAGCTGTTTTGAAAATTAAATGAGATAAGACACACAGCGTAACACTTGGCACATAAGAAAAACAATAAAAATTGTACATTGTATATAACAATAATAACGAAATTGCACTTTACAATTTTGAAGGGTTTTCACATAGACTTCCTCACTTAGTTTGTATATACACATACAAATTTCAATTATAGGCAGATGAATCATTGTATCTCCCCCAGAGATTTAATCTGTTAAATTCCTCGCACAAATTTGCAAAGCTAACAAAGAAACAGAGCTGAGATTTGAAACAAGGGTCTTCTGCATCCAGCTCCAGTCTTCTTCCTGCTGAATCACAGCCTTATCATAAAATGTTTTTTCCAAAATCAATCCAGTTACATAAAGCCTTACATACAGGCCAATTGAATTTTTAATTACATCTTTAAAAATAAATGCACAGGTATGCCTCACTCTGTTAGAGAACTGAACAAAGACACTTATAGATCAAATTCCTGTTAAGAGAATTCTGTTTTCCCATTGCATCTTATTACAAGAAAATGAGAACACAATTTAATTTAACATTTATTGATAAGTTAAATCAAAATCTAGAATGTTTTATTTTTATCATTCTTTAAGCTCAAAGAGTACTATATAGATTCAGTTTTCAGGACTGTTCAATCTGCTATTTTTTATTAGTATTATTATATCTTT
This sequence comes from Tonatia bakeri, assembly GCA_004024845.1. Lineage (NCBI taxonomy): Eukaryota > Metazoa > Chordata > Mammalia > Chiroptera > Phyllostomidae > Tonatia > Tonatia bakeri. The sequence goes on from PVIA01010509.1 coordinate 49,956, forward strand.
TTTAAATATTTTTATTGATTATGCTATTACAGTTGTCTCATTACCCCCCTTTATTCCCCTCCACCCTGCACACCCTCTCCCACCCACATTCCCCCCCTGTAGTTCATGTCCATGTATCATAAGTTCTTTAGCTTCTACATTCCCCATACTATTCTTGCCCTCCCTGTCTAATTTCTACCTACCGTCTATGCTACTTATTCTCTGTACCTTTTCCCCTCTCTCCTCCTCCCACTCCCGTTACTAATCCTCCGTGTGATCTCCATTTCTGTGTTTCTGTTCCTGTTCTACTTGTTTGCTTATTTTGTTTTTGTTTTAGGTGTGGCTATTAATAATTGTGAGTTTGCTGTCATTTTAGTATACATGTTTCTTACCTTCTTTTTCTTAGGTAAGTCCCTTTAACATTTCATAAAGTAACAGCTTGGTGATGATGAATGCCTTTAACTTAACCTTACCTGAGAAGCACTTTATCTGCCCTTCCATTCTAATGCTAGCTTTGCTGGATAGAGTAATCTTGGATGTAGGTCCTTGCCTTTCATGACTTGGAATACTTCTATCCAGCCCCTTCTTGCCTGCAAGGTCTCTTTTGAGAAATCGCTGACAGACTGATGGGAACTCCTTTGTAGGTGACTGTCCCCTTATCTCTTACTGCTTCTAGGATTCTCTCCTTCATTTTTACCTTGACTAATTTAATTATGATGTGCCTTGGTGTGTTCCTCCTTGGGTTCAACCTCTTGGGACTCTCTGAGCTTCCTGGACTTCCTAGAAGTCTCCTTCCTTTGCCGGATTGGGGAAGTTCTCCTTTATTATTTGTTCAAATAACTTTTTCACTTGTTGCTCTTCCTCTTCTCCTTCCGGTACCCCTATAATTTGGATGTTGGAACATTTAAAGATGTCCTGGAGGTTCCTAAGCCTCTCCTCACTTTTTTGAATTCTTATTTCTTCATTCTTTTCTGATGAAAAGTATGTTGTTTTCTTCCTTCTGGTCTATTCCATTGATGTGAGACCCAGCTTTACATCAGTATTGGTTTCCTGTGCATTTCTCTTCATTTCACTTATTGTAGCTTTCATTTTTTCATTTAATTTGCAACCAAAGTCAACCAATTCTGTGAGCATCCTGATCACCAGTGTTTTGAACTGTGCATCTGATAGGTTGGCTATCTCACGGTCCCTTAAAAGTATTGGTTCTGGAACTTTCATTTGTTCTGTTTGAGCCATCTTTTTTTTTTTTTTTTTTTTTTTTTTTTTTTTTTTTTTTTTTTTTTTTTTTTTTTTTTTTTTTTTTTTTTTTTTTTTTTTTT